>CABPRJ010000483.1:169380-269412 GCA_902439185.1 Cinara cedri
TTTTTTTTTTTTTTTTTTTTTTTACACGTTCCGCGCGGTTAATATTATAATATACTAAAGTCTATAACGTATAAGAGGTATATAGATACCTATACGGTTTTGTTGTTGTTATTATTCTCATCATTGTAGTTTTTCTTCCGTACGCGTCGTACTAAAAACGGGTACCTATATTACACCGCGTATTATAATAATATTTCCCCGCTCTCCCCCCCCCCCCCCNCCCCGTATCGAAATTTTATTTTATTTTTTTTTTTACATCGTTCACTGTTTGGCGGTACCTACGTCACGGGGACGATATAATGACGATAATAATATTACGTACGGCGTGTGCACGCGTGTTATCGTAATGTGTCTATAAAGGTCTGAAACTCTGCGCGCCGTTGTATTTATTATGTATGCGCTATAACACACGTGCGGCGCTTTACCCTGTGGCGAATCTGAAACCAATTTAAGGGTGTGGGGGGAAGGCAAACCGGCATCGCAGCTGCTGAAGACAAATTTCAAAAATATCTTGCTTACCGCGTATCATGTATCTACTATTTTTCACGTTAATCAAACGTACACAGCGTGGCCCCTCTCACTCCAGTTAAAGAACTGAATATTCTTCTTCTCCTTCGCTCTTTCTCCCGACTATTTGGGATCGACCGCCCCCGTCCTAAACTTCCGCTTTACCCGATCCTCCCACATCGTACGTGTATACACCCGCCGTCCTCGTATCATTCTCAATCGCATCCAACCATCACTCTCTCGGTCCTCCTCTACTCATCTTTCCCCCTACGTTTATTACAGTTCATTACGTTTATTACGTTTATTTATCGGTACAGGTACCTGTATAAATCAAGTAGCAAATAAAAAAACAAAATCCAATAGGGAGAGGAATGTGTTTTCCCCCTTCAAATTCGCTACCGATCTTATCCAGGGCCGGGCTTGAGCAGTACACACATTTCGATACAAGTAAGTGCTTGAAGGAAGGGCTAACTGAGTGACTTCTCCGTTGGCTTTTCTAAAAAAAAATACATTAAACACTGAAAGCGATTATATGGAAATGGGAGAACTGTTGGGAATTTCGAAATATGTTTTAGACAAAATAACCACTCCGTCTTTTCAGATACTACCTACATGAAAAATTTAATTTTTATAATATCTAAATATCGAATATCTAGTACCTATCTTAGTATTCAAATCTATAAAATGTAAATATCTTATACGGAAAAACTCGTTACAGATATCTAGATAGGTACTAAAAATCAGTATATCAAGTATTTAGATACTAATTTTCAAGTATCTTAGTCATCATTGGCCCTACCTCGGGTAAGTATTCCAAAATATTTTTGAAATCTGATTTTAAAAATCATTCTGACAATAGCCTAGTCGTTTAACGACTTAATACTTTTACACATTTTCGACCAACGAATATAGGTAATTCGATATCAATCGAAAAATAATACAATAATATATAAAATGATAGTGGCGATTTGCACGAATCTCGTCATTATATGATATCCCGCCGCACGCCCTAAGACATAGGTACAGTAGTTGTCGGAAAATTAAAAAAAAATCAAACGTAAAACATTATTATTCTGTATTGAACACGGACATACTATACAGGTATTGTATAGGCATACGATCGACATTCTCGGGGGAAATGGAAAATGACGAATTCCGGGACGAAGGTATATGACATATTATACCGCTCAACGATTGCAATTACCATTACACATTACTGTAAATTACGGGTATAATATTATTTTATAGTTCAGTATACAGCTCCGACCGTTACACAATCCTACGAGATGAGATGGTTAACCGTATTTATAACAACAGCAATTCCAAGATAACGGAACCGACAGCCGCAGCAGCCGGCTATAATACTAGCATACGTACCTAGCCGTCAGTATCTGAACGGTATTAGACGGCCGTCTACATAATAATTATAATGATAGCGATAATTAACAATCTATTATCATAATCGACCAAAATCTCGAAATGACTTAATAGTATCATGTTAACTGTCGTCATCGGTTATAATAATAATAATACCTACCAACCGTATAACTGTAAATCCACACAAACAGGTATAGAAGATCAACACAGGCCGCAGTTGTGTATTTATAGGTGTGTACTCACAACGCTTATGTACCTACCTAACTCGTAAAAAAATAAAATACCTGCACAATAATGCTCGTCTACCCCTGCCTCCCAAAAAAATATCTGTATTCAACCAGGATTGATATTACGCTTTAAACAACTACGTGTTTAAATCGCCTAAAAATGTTTTAAACCATTTTTGGTTAGAAATGATAAAAATCATCGGTGACACGACCATGGAAGGTATTTTGGGTGTCTGAACACCCACCTTGAATCTCTTAAAGTTCAACAATTATAAACATTATAATTTTAATTATTTTTTCAATCAATCTAAAATTCACACCAATACATCTTATTTAAAAATAAGTTACGGGATAATGGGGGGAGGGGGATTTAATTAGGTAAACCCCTTCGAAAAAAACCCTAGTTGCGCCACAGTTTTAAATGGTCCAATTTTTTGGTTCAGTAACACTTATAAGGTTACAAATTTGCCACAGATTGTAGTATTGTACCATAGAAAGTAAAATCTAAATAAAACTCGAACGGCCTTTTTGTTTTTCTAAAAAAATAAAAGTATCATTTACTATTCATTCAAATTAAAGCATAATATTAATTTATTAATAACAAACAAGTAACAACTACCTATAATGATTTTCAACAAAAATGTAAAATCACTAACTGATTCCGTTAGGTGGCCATAACAATAAAATTCATAACGGGAAAAATAAAAATTTAACGATCTTATAACGTGGACTAAAATTAATTTTTAAATAGGTGAAAAAATATTATTTTTAACGTTTGAAAGATATAATACATGTTTAACCGGTTCGGTTATTTTTAAACATGTTTTTTATGAGCACTGGCTATATTATGTACATTAAATAATTGAATTCCAATTAAATAAAACCGACATTTGAAAATTTGGTTAGATAATCAATATGATATTTATTCGTTTTTAAAAAATCGGTTTAAAAATTCCAAGTTTAATATTTAACATAAATTGCTGTAATCAACTACAAAACATTGTTCACATTAAAACGAAAATAACACAATACTGTTAAAAAAAAAAATAGGAATTTTGTACCGTCAAATTTAAAAAAAAAAATTGATGCAAATAAAACGATATGTGGTATTGGTTTTTTTTTTTTTTTTTTTTTTTTTGTTAGCGCCCATGGAAAATAATTTCTTGACCAACGTTCTATGTTAAAGCGTTAGATAGGTATTAATATCATAAAAAAAATAGACCTGAAATTTAATAAGTTCGTTCGACGTTGTTTCGATATGTTTTTATATGTTAATGACTACGACGACGGCGCTAACAGTTTAAAGTGATACGCACGAAAATGCAATATTCAAAAAATCATTAACCGAAACTTTTACCGCCACTTAACCGGAAATTGTAAGAACGACCCAGATTGTATTAAACGCACGATGTACATTAATTTACGTAATTCCTCCAAAATCGGTATTCTAAATATAACATTCTGTCGATAATGAAACGATAACGTTATCGAATTACGCGTACCCAAGAACTTTCATCTGCACTGCACTCAAGTTAATTATAAATTAAATACGATTTACTTAGAACGGGGTTTCTTCTTCCTGTTCACGAATAAAAGCATACTATTATCTTTTAATTAATAAACGTTAAATTCGTTATAATAATACAATGTGGGGTGGACATTTATTACCGATTCATTGTTTCGCACAACTACACAAAGCAGTACATAAAGGTGCGTTTTAATATTATTATTACTATTTGGAATTAGTGGGATTTCAACTCGGAATTTTTTACAAAATTCTATAAATCAAAACATTAATTACGTAAATATATAAGTAATATATGTATTGCAACACGTGTTTGAAAAAAAAGACGTTTACAATAATAAAACTTGTATATTAATTATGATTATAATACAAGTTTTAAACCGAATTCGCAATATAGATTATAAACAGTGTCTTAGACACGCATGGTCATATCGATCGGATTTATATTATTAACAAATATTCTGTAGCTATATATACAGCGAAAATATTCCCGTGTTCCGTATTGTTATGTGTTTTAGATAGTAAAAAAATATCAACTCCAAATCCTTATTTTATAGATTCAGGGCTCAAAACAAAAAAAAAAAAAAACAACGGTTTCGCCCGTTCTTAATACCCCAATCGAAAACCGAAACCATTAAAATTATTAATATGAGTTTTAATTTGTCAACAAATTTTATATAATAATCACAACTTGTGATTGAAATAATTTTTTTTCATATTTCCAAAAACAATTTTATTTTATTTATATTATTATTATTTTATTGTTATAGGTGCCAACAATAATTATAATTATCACAGTCCGTACTGTATAAAGTAAGTTATATTTGTTATATTTCTTTGTTTTTCTGTTGGACCTCGGCCTGTATTGTTACACAAAATTAATAAATAAATAATCCAAACGTTCGGCCAAGCAGAAAAACGAATTTCTCAGCAGATTATGTTCAGCAGGTATAGACAATAAGTAGAATAGTCGTCACTCATTTGTCACAGTCAAAAACAATTATAAATACCGTTCAAAAAACCAAAAAATTTCAAAAATACAATTAAAATCCGAAACCTAAAAATGTCAAATAACTTTTCTATAACCCAAAACCGAAACCTTGCCGAAATTTACGTACATGTATAAAAAAAACTTCACTCCGAATCGTTTTTCATTAGCAAAGATTAATCGTTACGCACAGATGTACCTACATTAAATTCCCCACTATATCCAATCTTCCCGAGCTATACAACAGTTGCCCCCTCACCTATCGTGCGAAGTATGTCCGTATCTTTTTTTACTTTTATTTTCTCGATCAAAACGCCACAAGTATAATATGTTATAATAATATTATAACATACGGAATTGTATTATATTCTAACACGCGTTATATTGAAAATTAAAATATCCCAAGTCACTATATATTATGGACTGTAACTTTTTGTTAGGAAAAAATACATAATATTCGTATAATTATACCCATGACTCGACCCATTTAATTTAGGCCATTCATAAATATTGGGCAGCCGTTGTGTCATTTTCAAAATGAAATTCGTTCGTATAAAAAAATTAACACGCCGTTCTTCCCCGGGACCAAAGATTTACGTTCTTACGTAAAGACGCGGTCCAATCTCTCTAATAACACAGTTTTGATAAAACGACGAGTAATACTGTATATCGATTCTAAACCGAAGCGGCAGTGATAATATAACAATGAGTGCTAATAAACGAAAGTTTCGTAATGTACTGGGTACGTTCGTTTTTACCGCGTTTCGTTCAATTTGAATTATATAGTAAGGTACACGGTGATAATTAAAGACCGTACACATGCATATATGTCTTTATATATCGTTACTGAGCTTATGCAATTTTATGAGAGTAAGAATTGTTGACGATTCGTTCAATTCTGTGTAGGAAAATGTTTTTTTTTTTTTTACATATTTGAGAATATTTAGCTTATTTTGCATATTTTGGAATATTTTGTAAACTGTGAGAAAAAAATATTAATTTTAATAATACGGTACCTGAAAAAATTATTGTGAACATTTTTTTTTTTTTTTTTTTTTTTAAATGCCCTGGGGCTTTATTATTTAAACNGGTTTCAGACGTTTAAGGCGTCTAATGTCTTTGGAGTTGTCTAACAGTTCGATAGCCATTGGGTTGATATGGTCCTCTAATCTCCTCTCGTGTTTACGAGCAAACTTTTGGATTTCTTCTGCTATTGTAGGCAGCATCATATCGCGGTGAATGGCATCGTTTCTTTCAAACCGGTAGGTTGCAGTGATAGTCCGAAGAGCGATGTTTTGTCAACGTTGTATTATATCAATGTTAGACTTACTAGCACAACCCCACAGTTGAATGCCATAGGTCCAAATTGGTTTTATAATAGCTACATATAGTAGACGTTTGTTTTCTATAGTTAACTCAGAGTGAGGTCCAACTAACCAATAGAGCTTTCGTATTTTTTCTTTAACCTGTATTTTTTTCTGACGGACATGATGTTTCCAGTTTAAACGAGAGTCAAGATGCATTCCAAGATATTTTGCTGAATCTTTTTGTGGGATTAAAGTTTGACTCAGTAAAATTGGAATGTTTTCAGTTTTACGTAACGTATAGTTGACGTGTACCGATTTATCGCCATTTATCTTAATTTTCCAACGTCTCGTCCGGGCAAAAATGTTATTAATTGATGCTTGTAAGTTGTCAGTTGCTGTCAGCTGATTCTTACTTGTCGACAAAATTGCCGTATCATCGGAAAACATAACTGTCGTTATGGTGTCATTGTTATCATTGTTTGGTATATCAGCTGTGTAAAGTAGGTAAAGAATAGGTCCTAAGACACTACCTTGTGGTACTCCAGCTGATATATTTTTCCATTCGGTTACTGCTTCTTCATGTATGACTCAGAATTGACAGTCGGTTAAATATGATTCAAGAAGTGGACACCAGGTATGTGGCAGTTGTTTTTTTCTTCAAGAGCTTTACTTATCATGTTAGTAATGCGATGGACTTTATCGATTTTCGAATGTTTGTTACAGAATCCAAACTGATGGTCCGTATAAGATGTTTTTCTTCTATAATTGGTTTTAGACGTTTAAGTAGAAGTTTCTCTAAGAGTTTAGACAAACTCGGAAGGAGGGATATGGGACGGTAAGATGTGACATCTTCTGGTGGTTTAACTGATTTGAGCAACAAAATGACTTGTGCCCGTTTCCATTGTTCTGGAATGTATTCCATACGCAAAATAGCATTGTAAATGTGCGTAAAATGAATGATGGCCTTCTTAGGAAGCTCTTTAAGTATTTTTGGACTTATTTCATCATAGCCTGGTGCTTTTTTGGGGTTTGAACTGTCATCTATTACTGTAGCAACTTCTAATGTAGTGAAATTTTTAATCTTTTTACGTGTTGTACTAAGCTGCGGACATTGTACAATGTTAAGCTCAGAGTCTATNAGCTCTTTAAGTATTTTTGGACTTATTTTATTATAGCCTGGTGATTTTTTGGGGTTTAAACTGTCATCTATTACTTTAGCAACTTCTAATGGAGTGAAATTTTTAATCTTTTTACGTGTTGTACTAAGCTGTGGACATTGTACAATGTCAAGCTCAGAGTCTATGGCGTTTAGTAGAAATACGCGTTCAAGATGTCGAGCGTATATTTCTGCTTTTTCTTGTTCACTGCGAGCCCAGGTGCCATCTTCTTTGCGGATGGGTGGTACCTGAACACGAGGTCTCTTCATATGTCTTGTGGCTTTCCATAACGANAATCTTTTTACGTGTTGTACTAAGCTGCGGACATTGTACAATGTCAAGCTCAGAGTCTACGGCGTTTAGTAGAAATACGCGTTCAAGATGTCGAGCGTATATTTCTGCTTTTTCTTGTTCACTATTGTGAACATTTAAAATTCTTTTTTTTTGCATCATTTTGATAAAAAGATTAAATGTGTGTTACCGTTCACTAAACATGGTAGCTAACCTGCAATGCTGGCAGTTGTTTCCATACTGATAATAACATGAAACTATTTGTTCAACTGTTCAAATGTCCAAATATTTTGTTTTGCACTTTTCCAATCACGTGTAGCGTGATTTTTTAGTTTTAAAAACTAAATTACCTATATATTGTTATGTTTATATTATATTCTTACATTTACTCAAGTGCACCGTTATTCTGTTCGGATACGCGAGCGTCACTTATCATTATTATGTTCATTGATTATTTTTTGCATATTTTTCAAACTTCTAAGAGAATATAATGAGAATATTTTAATGGGGTTTTCTAGTGAATATCAGCATCGTATTTTGGGCGTTTTAAGACAATACAAATCCGGCCTTTAGTGAGTGATATTATCGTCAGGCGCCGGTAGCCGACCGACGCATAAATTAGACACCGCGCGTGTTGTATTGCGTCTGATGAATGTTGCGTCGTTGCAGGGACCGTGGGGACGGGGACGCGCTCAACCGCCCGCGACGCAGTACCGTGTGCGCGCGCGAGTGCTTACGCGAAAACCCGTACGGATTATTATGATTTTAGACCGGACGAGACTTGCCCCGTGCGCACTGTGAGGCGCACCGCGGATACGCGCGCAGGCACGTTTATTACAACCAATTTGCGATCGCCGGATTAATTGTAAAACGTTTTTCGTCGAACCATTAAAAATGTTACGGCGACGTGTACTGTCCGGGCTGTTGAGCCGCCGCAAACATTTCATAAGCGCGCTCTCCGGCGAGGACTACGGAAAACACAAAACGCCGGGACGGGTTCCGCGGGCCGCCGTTGTACACCACATACGCAGTGACGGGCAGATATTTCATACGAAGATTTTCAATTTTTTTCCCGTGCACGAGCGATCGGCGCTTCGTGGTTACTTGATCGTCGATTTTGTTTCGCGTTTAACCTGGTTATATTAATATCCGGAAAAGGTGTTTTTTTTTTCCGAATTATTAAAACAATAAAATCGTTTCATCTACTTTCTTCTTTTGTAGTTTTTCTAATAATTGAGCAAAACCAAAATACGTAGAAATAAGAATTTAGTTAAAAATATTCGCACAAACTTGCAATTTTGAGAGAAAACTTAGGTTTGTTTTTTCTGGCCGTGGTAAAATTTTGAGTAATATTGAGTGCGTGGTATTTTTTATTTTTTTTCGCATATGAGTTTCAAAATCAAATTTATACGTAAATCATAAGTAAATACATTTGCAATATTGTGTACCTGACTTTACATTAGTGACTTTTAATAATTTAATAATCATTTAAAATACAATTTCACAATAGAGAAAGTAATAATTGATATTGGGCTGTTTCCGGTGGTACTGCAATACCGGATCAACCCGTGGCGGAGTAGGAGCAAGCTCCAAATTCTCCGCCTGTTTTCAAAAATTAGTTTAACATATGGCACTTCACGTGGAAGTGTATCAGATGTTAAGCTGATAAGAACAGATTTTATTTGTGTATGTTTCAGGAAGTGTACAGAAAAAGGAAAAAAAAAATAATGTATATAAAAAAGAAAGATAGTATAAACTTTAAATTAAATTAAATCCGGCTCCTGCCGAACTCCCGTAATATGTTCAATGTATATATTTCTGCTGGACCTGATGGTATCGCTTACGCACAATTTTCGCATCAGGTCCCCATATTTCCGGCTGCATAACTGGCGCATAAATTTATTATTATTAGGGTCCCATGATCCCAGTGCGCCGACAATGAATGGGACTACCTCAGCAGCTCCATGCTCGCTAGCAAGCTCCGCTCTTAGTTGTTCGTATTTTTCTTTTTTCGATCTGGCCGCAACTTCAAAAGCAGCCATTCTGTTATCGAACGGGACCGTTACATCGATAATGAGAACCGTCTTTCCTCTCTTAATCACTAGGTCCGGCCGTAGTTTCTGTGTCCCAATCGTTGTGTTCTCGGCGATCACCTGGAACCGCGTCCCGGCTGCTTTTTTGATCCTAGCCACTATAGAATTGTGCCTGGCCATGTAGAGCGCGGTGTATCGCATACAGTGATCGACGACGTGGGATAAGCTTTCTGTTGTGTACCCACATCGCCGACACCTACGGTCACCAGTCCTCCATGACGAGGAGCCGTTCAGCGGCACCAAGTTCAGCCTCGCCCTGTGGATAAACCTCCAGTCCGCGAACCGCGTGAAATCTCCTGACTTGATAAAGTGTGTAGACGCCAAGTCCGCTGCTACGCACTCCATGGCCCTGCCTTGGTCCGGTTTTGCAGTAAGGGTCTCAGACCTTTTTAGACGGAGTGATTCACGGATGGTTCTCATTATCTCTCGACGTTGTTTTCGCCGTAAAACCGCCCCGTCATAGGTAATGGCTGTATTGTCACCATCCACAGTCCAAGAGACGCCTAGTCGTTTCGATGCATTACGTGCTCTTGACCAAACATTGGTCACACCACCATATCCACGTGTTTCACGGAATACACCGTTCTCTTCTCCTGACAGGTAAAGACCTACTTCAGTTGAGTCTGCATTTTTCCGTAGACGCCTCCCAGTCGTTTCTTTTGCATGGGTTGCCGCGTCTGATGCTAGGCGAAGGTCCGGTGACGTGAGTAGTTTGAAACTGCTATCGACTGCTGCAATGTCACTGTCTTCCGCGAGCAGCCGTATGCCGCATCCACCACGTTTCGCCGAGCCATAGAGGAACTCTCCGGAGGCCTCCTGCGGAAGATAGAAAGTCTTTTTTAATTCTGGCCGGAGGATCCGATCTATCGTGGCCCAGTCGGATTTTGAAAAAGTTCCCATTCGTTGCATGTGGACAGTAGATGGGTAGAAGAAAGTTTTGAGGGCGTCAATCCGTTGCCACGGGGCCAGCTTACTCCGTGCTATCTTTAGACCAATGTCTGTTATTTCAGCCAGGGAGGCCATTCGAGGGACGATGTTAAAGCCTACTTGGGCTCCTAAAAATGTGGCTGCCTCGCCTTCCCTCAAAAGCTTCATCAGGACACCATCTACTTGGAAACTGGTCCCCCGCACCCCAACAGGCGTACAGCCGGACAAATGTAGCGACGCACACTTGGCCGCATTCAGCTGCGGACCAATTGATCTTAGTCGTGTGCGTGTGGCGTCTATCGATCGTTGCAATGCCTCTGGCGAGTTTTCGATGAGGCACAAATCGTCTGCAAATGCCAGGACACGGTGGAGTTCGGCTTCTCCCTGAATGGCCGTTACCACAGGGTCAATGGCCAGAATGAATAGTAGGCCACTAAGCGGGCAACCTTGTTTAATGCCCGACCTAATATCAATGGCTGCTGTAGTTCCCGCAGCTACGCTAACGCTTGCCGAAGCCCCGTCGTATAGATCCCTGATGATCTCGACCAGACCATTTCCAGCCCCGCACGCCGAGATGGCTGCCTCCAGGGCCATATGTGGAATTGCACCGAACGCGTTCGATATATCGAGCCACGCCACACACCTATCGGCTCGACCGGTCCTCGCCTTTTCGAGAGACCGATTAAGCGTGTGGACATGTTCGAACGCTCCGTCCGCAGGTAGGAACCCCTTCTGGCAAGGACTAAGTACCCTGTTTCGGATCAGCCAATCCGTGAGACGACCTGCAATGCACCCAGCGTATAACTTGTACAGAGTTCTGCTGAGGGAAATAGGCCTCCAATTAGTAACGTCAGTCACATCACCCTTCTTATAAATTAGAACAGTGACCGAACGTTTCCACACCGCCGGAACTCGCCTGTACCGCAAGCAGGTATTAATGATTTCTGTTAGGATGCTGCATCCAGGGTCTAATCTCCTCCAGTGACTGTAGGTTAGTCCGTCATCCCCGGGAGCAGTGTTCTCGAATTTCTGTAGCCTCTTTGCTACTTCCGCGTTGGAAAACGGGCCTGACGGCATGGGCTCCCTGCCCTCAACCGGGATGTACGCCGATGTGTCGCACTCTGACGGTGCCCACACACGGCGAAAATGGGCTTCCACTTCCTCAGTAGGGATGTCACACGTCATACCTTCGCCGCTGATGATCACGCGGACTGCTCGACGTCGGTTACGTCTGTAAAGCGTCTGAATTCCTTGAGCGTCGTTCGGATCGATCGCAGAACGCCTACTTGATGCTCCTTTCTCCGTCCTTACCGGTAATTTAACGATGATAGCGGCCTCCGCTGTCATCTGGTCTACCAGATCGACAAACCTACTCCAGTTAAGTTCCGTGCAAGGTTCCCTAGCTAGTTGACGCGCCAGGTTGAGAAACGCATGCAATGGAGTGGTGTCACGCATGCAATGGAGTGGTGTCACGCATGCAATGGAGTGGTGTCACGCATGCAATGGAGTGGTGTCACGTTCGTGGGGAATCGCCTGTGTCCGGTGGTGTTGGACACACCGGTATCCTTGAGACCCCATCCGACTCTGCAGCTATTTGATATCTAGTACGCCTAAGATTCATTAAAGAACTTATAGCAAGGGATCCGCTTGACGGTATAGCAGATTTCGCTTTGAGAATGTGTGCCCAGGCCGACCTCCAATAGACTAACGCAACAAAATCGTACACGCAGGGGTACGGTGTCGCTATGTAATGTACACTAATGTACACTAGAAAAATGAAAGAAAAAATGAAAAAAAAGGAATAAAGAAACGTGTAAGATGGAATCAGTTAAGCTGATAAGAACAGATTTTATTTGTTCTTAGCCGATAGGCCGAGAAGCGATACATTGAACATATTACGGGAGTTCGGCAGGAGCCGGATTTAATTTAATTTAAAGTTTATACTATCTTTCTTTTTTATATACATTATTTTTTTTTTCTCTCTCCTTTTTTTTCATTTTTTCTTTCATTTTTCTAGTGTACATTAGTTAAACTTTTTTTTTTTTTTTTTTTTTTTGCTTGTAGTGTCTGTCCATGGTCCTGATCTCCACTAGTGGCGACACCGTACCCCAGCGTGTACGATTTTGTTGCGTTAGTCTATTGGAGGTCGGCCTGGGCACACATTCTCAAAGCCAAATCTGCTATACCTGATAGTAGTGTCTGTCCAAGAACAGATACTACACATTTGATCTTAGCCGATAGGCCGAGAAGCGATACCATCCGGTTCACAGCTCGTGATACTTATGCTAAAATCCGCAACATTCACAGATGTAGTACAATTTCTATCGATTCATGTAATTCGAAAATTCCAATTTTTCAAAAACAGCATACCCAAATACGTGCACAATCCTGTTTATAAAAATGAGATTTAAACGTTTTAATCCGTATTAACTTTGTTGAAATGCTCGTCGCGATCGTGAAACAATAAACATTTTACCCTGCCAAACGAAAAATACAATAAGCGCCACCTACCGCCCAAAAAAAACAAGTGCGTAACAATAACGTAGTTATCGACAGAATAAAATGTTATATTATTACGATGACATCACACTTTTTTTTCTATTATTAATGTATTTNCAAATATTTCTGAAGACAATTTATTATTAAAATCGTTTGGCCGTTAATATTATATTTTATAATGACAACCTTATGGAAAAAAAATATAAATTCTATTTAACCATTAAATAATGTACCTATATCCGTTTTTTAAGCAAATACATTATATTTACCTTAAAATTATAATATACAAATTTCGTGTATCAGTAATTTTCGGTATTGTAACATATACCGTATTACAGTATCGCACTTTTTTTATTCTGTCGTTATATTTTTCATTATTTCGTAGTATTTTGTGTAAAACCTATAGTTCACTCCTTCGAAAAGACGTAATATTATTACAGTTTTCTTTCTTTTTTTCGAATCTCTCCGAATGCCATTATAATATTATTTCTATGTATTTTATACATATATAAATTCTTCAGCATATACACATATATGTATAGGTACTCGTCAAAAAACTCTAAACTAATATTATTACTTTTTCAGTTGCACTAGATATTCTTAAGATATATAAATCACATGCAGTATTATGTCATATAAGCACCTATATATAAAAGTCCTGCATGTAATTTATTGTTCCAGTTTCAACAAAAATGACATCTTCGAGTTTCTCTTGTTTTTTTTTTTTTCGTACATTATATACTATTCTACAACATAAATATGACGATTTTTCATAAGCTATTATTTGTTTTGCTGAATTCAATTCATCATTAAACTACCTATAATATGTTTAGTTTATACTCACCACTATAATAACGATTATTGAACTATAACGTATTGGCTTCACACGAATTACTTCCTAAACTGAAAAATCCGATGAGCTACTATACGAATTGCGTCCTGGCGTCTGTTTTACCTGCTAATTAGACTTTTATTAACATATTATACTTTACGGTTACATCCCAGTTTTATACAATTTTTATTCTGTACATATTATACAAACAAATATCATTGCGATCATTAAATTCTAAATACTTCAACTTGTCAAACGAAAAATTCAAATAGCGTACAAAAAAAAACCAAGTGCCTTACAATAACGTAGGTTTTGACAGAATAAAATACTATGATGACATAATCGACGGTTGCTCCGAATCGTTTTTGCGTTATCAACGGTTTATCGTTGATTACAGGTATAAATTAAATAACTTTATGTATCCCACCTCTCCAATTACCCATCTACAACAGTGGCCCCCATATCAGCTCTTTTTTTGGGGCCGATGGGGAGCGGTCGAAAAACTCAGAAGTTGATCACAAGTCTAATAAAGTTGGCCAACCGTATTGTATAGGATATTAGGTGATTTAGTTTGTATAAATACTGAAATCGACGGTAAATTATTGAAATCAAAAACCGTTTACCTGAATAGCTCCGTAAAATGAGGTATTTAGTCGTGTTTTGTTTTCAATGTAGTTGAGATAACCCAGGAATCAAGAAAAACGAAACTGTTGTATCGTCGTTTGTTGTTAGATTTTTTACGTTTTTTAGAAAAACTGTAGTGAATATAGAAAAAATGCTAAACTTAAGTATCACCGGACGAAAAATCCACATGAATTTAGGATATTAGGATACGGTGTGAACAATCAGGTATGTTTTTACTAATTATAAAATGTTTTCCGGGAGAGAAAAAATGAAGAAAATAAGATCTATGGGTAAACTATTGAGAATTTTAAAAAATGTTTCTTATATAAAGCCGTACATACTATAGGACGTGAGTTGTGCATCGTTTAAGGTTCGTTATGAAAAAGTCTAACCACTTTTGCTAACAAAAAAAGTTTTATCTGAAAGAGAAAAAAAAAACGTATCTTGGTAAAAACTACACTCGACATATAAAAATATACAAATATTATTAGTGGCTACATTATATAGCTCTATGTATACATTTATAATATACTTCGATAATACGCGCGCAAAATTACTTTTATGACAAATAAAAAAAACCGTTTATAGGTATCACAATCGTTTTACAATAGGTATAGTATACCTGGTATACGTATGCCGTGTATATATAATAAAGGTAAGTACTATATAAATATATATATATAGGTATTCGACACAGAATACTTTGTTTCGTATACGTGGGTATATAGTCGTCGTTGTTGTCATTGTCGAAGACGAATCTATAATCTCCGTGCCATATTCGTATACTTAATACGTATTATGATAATATTTTACTTAATCCACCATTGCCAATACCGTAATACGATAAACGGCGTGCTAATGTATTCATTAAAATCCAGCCATAATACCTTCTTATCGTAAACGTCATAATAAATAATAACACTGTCGTTACAATATTATTTTATACAGACACTAACCGCTATAAAATATAATAATATCGCATACCTACAGAATGATCTATTTAACGTGTGCTATAGGTACGTTCGTTATCTGTACAGTAAACGCGTATTGAGTACAACTATAACTATTTACACTGTTCTAACGTATATTGCGGACTGTAAATGATAATATTATTCATGCACGATACCAGTCCAGTCTAGACTCCAGACACTCGCGACACATTCGCGAATAGGATTTTATACACCTATCCTACATGACTAATTGATAATGTATAATATTGTATGCAATGAAAAGTGTAACTATGATATTATACTCGTTTTGCATTTAATGAAATATTGGGTGGGGGGGAGGGAAACAGATTTGTAATTTACATTATTTAAACGGGTATTGACTTCGTGTATACACTTGCTGAGTAAAAACAAAAGCGGTTAAGAGGAATGTGATACCCGCATGTGCCGTCTCCGCGTCTTACAAACGTAGGACATAGCAAATTTACGTTCAGCAGGGCCAACTTTGTGCTTTTCATTTAAATATTAAAGTGAATTGATGTATAATCGAACTTAAAGATAATAAGTGCAAATGTATCGGTTTCGTTTCGATATTTTCATTTTTAAACGAGATACGTAAGCATTTTAAATTTAAGCCACTGTTGTGAGTAGTTGGGGGTATAGTATAATATATAGGTTAGTTAATTTAGTATTTAATTTTTGCAATGATAAATAATTGTAAATGAAAAATAATTTTAAACTTCTAACCGGAGTAATATAAGGAGTGTTTTTCCCCTGTTGTCATATAGCTAACCCAGAAATAAAAAAAAAAAATGTTGAGGGTTAACTGCCGAAAATGTTAGTAAATATTTCAAATAAAATACCACTGGGCGAAAATTCTTTAAGAAAAAAATGCCGCAATTTTTACTGGGATACTATTAGAGCATTTGCCTAATCAAGCGTTTAAAAAAAAAATTTAAAAAAAAACGCAATTGTTTGCAAATGCTGCATTGGGATAAAAAAAAAATATCTGAAAAATTGTTTGACGAAAATATCACCAGTCTCATCTGTCAACGAAAATTACATAAAATAAATCTATAAATCTATAATTTTAAATAAATCGTTTTAAAAACGGCCGCGAAAGTAGGACTGTTTTACCGCCGATTTCTAATTTTAAATATGGTCTATAAACTATATAACATGTATACTTCATGGCTCATGGTAATAATTATTAGTAAATAATTAATGATATTGATTTTATAATTATTAATGTAATGATTGAAAATAATGAAACATCAAGAAACTTTCTTGGGGGTGAGCAAGTACTGAATTCGAACCAAGTGATATTATGCGGAAAAATACAATTAGAAAACGTAAGTTAATTTTATTTTTACTCAATAATTTTGATTACATACTTTATCTATGTATTTTAAAAATGTATATATATATATACTATAACGTATAGTATGTTTATGATTTACAGGATCCAAACATGATCATAAAATGCTTGGTCATACAGTCATCAAACATATCAGAAATGCTCCACGAAGTAACCTGCAAATTGTCTAAAGTTAAAATTAATGAAGTTTCATTTAAATTAGCTAAACAAAATCTTGCAAACATTCAGTTGCATTGTTGTTATTTATGAATAGGTATATACTGGATAATTGGTTACTCTCATGAGTATGTGACACGTAGAAATTCTAAGTTTCAAAAATTAAAAAATTTTTAACTGCTCGAAATAATAATTATTAAGTTAGTACATTATTTAAACTATTGGCATCATTAAATTATCTTCATCTATGACAAATATCTAAATACATAAAAGTCCGTGTCCTAGTGGTCAATAATCATTCATTTATAATTGAAATAATAATTTTAAAGAAATTTTTGTGAAAAAAAAATCAATTCAAACTTATTGAGCTTGAATATCTAATGTTACATAACCTATCATAATTACTAAGTTATGTTTTCATCAACTTTTAACCATTTTAATATGTTTATAAAAATTACATTGGAAATATAAATGATCTTTCTTCCACAGATATTAAGTGCCAATGGAACAGACTTAAACAACCATCACTGAAACAATACAAACCACTACCTATAAGTATATAGTTTGTAATTTTTGATCAAATCATTTCTTATATTACAGATAATTTATTTTGTTTAAATAAATTATTATCTTATGTGTTGGGTGACTTTGTTGTGTGAAATGGCTGACTCCAAGTTCTAATGTGAATATTGTATCTAACCAGATTAACTTTATCAGGTATGGGTATTTACCTACATATTTATTTAATTTAAATTACATATGTTATTTTGTAATAGGTAATTCTATATTAGTTCATTAATAAAGTTGTGATTACCTATTACATCATAATATATTATAATGTTATTAAAAAATCAATATATAAGTAGGTTATCTATTGTACATCTTATTACAAAAATCTTTTTAAATTTTATACTTTTAAACTTATTATAAATTTTATTGTAATTGTTACATATTTTTCGATGGAAATATAAAGAATGCAAATTATTTGTACCCGTTTCTTAATCATTATTTAAAACTAAAATTTATTTATTTCACTTTAGAAATGAGTTCATCAAAGTGGCTAAAAAATCGTCTTTAGCAGTGCATGCCAGAGGTAGAACATATACTCTAGATATAAATGATGAAAATTTAAATTCAACAGTTGTAAATTTATTCCTTATAATTGATCATGAGCTCCTAACTATAGCAGAAGAATACCTTGTTTTGAACTTATGAGATTATTGATTATTGTATGAAAATAATTTTACTAAGTACAGTATTATATTTATTAGAATAAAAAGTCTATAAGACAAATTTTTTTGGCATAGCATAAGGCAATTCAGAATAACTAGTAATAGATGCTATCAATTATACATATATGGAAAGAGTTAGAGATCTGATGATGAATGGGCTACTAAATTTAGCAAGTATTTTTGGTCACTACCATTGAGTAATAAATTTGTGGAACATGGTATCCAATATGAATTAACAGCTAGAGAGTTGTACATTCAAAATACTGAATATGTTGTAGTATTAAGAGGTTTAATTTCATCTGACAAAGTTCCTTGGATAGGATATTCCCCAGAGGGTGTTATACTAAATAATGATAAAATTCCTATTAAAATGTTAGAAATCAAATGTCCATTTAAAGGGAGTTCTATGGGTTTGATAGACTTATTAAATAATCTTAATTATATTGTTAAAGGTATTGAAGGTCAATGGTTACTCAAGAAAAAGCATGCTTACTGTTGTCAAATTCAACTAGGTATGCTTGTTTAATTTTAACAATTGTGATTTTGTTATTTATAATAGTCTAGAAAATAACTACTTTGTTATTAATGTATTAATTAATAAATCTAATCTTTTGTAAAAACCTGTTGTTAAGTTTAAAAATAATTTATTTTGAATAAAAGATTCATCGTGTTTGTGACTATAATAATAAAAAATTATTGTTACATAGTTGTTTTGTTTTTATTTAATAAAATTATGTGTGTTATAGTTAAGATATAAAAATATATTATTATTTAATATATTTATTAATAATAATATAAATTAAATAAGCAACATGTTTATAGCTAATATGTATTATTATTGAGTTTATATATATATTCATTAAAAATTACACATTTACCTATATTTAATAAAAGCGGAAAAACAAATTTCGTGTCAACGACCACTTAATATCAGTTTTCAATTTTACTGAGGATTAAATTTTTCATCAGAAAATATACTACTACCCAAGTTACAAAGTCCACATACTATTATCATTATATCTTTTGTTAAATTTGCATTTCCTCAGCTAAATTTATTTTGAAAAATTTTAAATGTCTTTATCCTTTTTTATTAATCCACTAAACATGAATCCAAGCACTGGCTATAGCCTTGGTTTCTAAAGCTTCTTGGTGTGTAAAGTGCTTTTTACCTTTCAAAAAGGGGGGGTCTAGTTAATAAAATTCATTTTCCATTGCATAAATTATCAAACTTAAATCCACAATCTACCATAATAGCATCTGATTTATCTAATAAAGAAATGAGGTTACTTTTTTAAAATATTACATTATCAGATGCATGCTCTCCATATGGTCACTTACAAAAGTAATAAGTCCAGGAGATACACCAATCAAGAATTTCAATGTGAAATTAGATTTGTAGTTACTGTAAAATTTTATTTGGCAGAATAACCATTTAGGTTTTTGAATAGGAACTTCAGTACAGTCTAATACAACGTGTACATTAGAAAAATTCTCAAAACAATAAGGAATGTTTGCAGCAATTTCTACACTTGAAGACCAATAAATTAAATTACTAAAAGTATTACTGAGAGGAGGAAAAGTAGTGATAAAAATTGATCTACAAGCAGACAAGCTAACATTTTTGAAAAATACTGATAATACAAAAATTAATTTTAAAATTATCAATATAACCCGTTCTCGGTCACTTAGCTGATGAGTTCATATATCTAGATATTTATTGGAAAATATTTCAATTATTTTGTCTAAAATTTTAAAAGATGGAATGCCTGTCATGGTAATTAATTTTGTTTTTGTTTCTAAAATAGTTGTAAATGGATTTTTAATATAGTAGTAGATACTTGAACTGCAAAATCTCTAGTTTTAGGTTTCTATCCAAAATCATCTATAATACTAAGAATATGAAACTCTTTGTTTATTGGATTGTCACTTTTATCAACAGATTGTGTTGGAACTGTATCATCATCATGTGTTAAATTTCCTTGTACAAAAGAAAAATCTCTTCACATACTATTAAATATTAAACATATTAAACCAAGTTAATTAAAAGTATTTTAAACTTTATAAATATTGAAGTTAAAAATTAATTACTTCACAATTTTGCTTAGCTATTAAATTATGATTTCTAATACATCTTAAGATCTTTTTTTTGGTGAAGGCTGGTAAACAATAGATTTTGGTAAGTTCTGAGTTGGTATGGTATTTTTTTAGTCTCCTGGTTATTTTTTGCACACCTTAATAACATAAATTGAAATTTATAATTTGGATAAGATTCTAAACACTGCAATGTAACAGTAAAAACTACTTCACTATAAGTTATTCATTTCTTAAAAAACATATTTTACATTTCTATAGAAAATGTACCTATAAGTGAATTATTATATTGTGAAAATATCCCTGGTATAAATGGAAAAAAACAGTCGGCAGTAAAATGCTTGGAACAAAATCTCAATCTTTTTTTTTAATGTTTGTTTATCCATTTTTAGATTTATTGCCCAAGCTAGTCTTTTATTAATATTTTCGAAAAGTTCGATTTTTGTTTGTCCATGGTGCAACTCTTTCATTTTCTTTTAGAAACCAAAGGAAGTTTATGATTTTGTCATCGGTATAAAAGTTTTGCAGCCAAATACGTTGCAGTACACATTGCTTTTTGTTCGATTATTCATTTAAAATGAATTTAATTAATTTAATACAAAATATAAATTACAATTTATAAGTTAATCACTTGACTACCTATTTGAGTTTAAAAGAAAAATAATATTTTTTTTAAATAAATCTCACTTGTCAATAATCGCACTTAACGACTTATTATCAGTTCTATTTTTAGTAATTAAAAAATCCGCCAACAGGTAGCGTCAGCTTATTTGCAAATCCCAATATACCTACTACACAATATTGATTCTTAATTATTTTAGAATCATTCAGACCAACCATCTCAGACAAGGAGTCAGAGTTTCTAATTCGGATAACATTCATTAACAAATAGGAAATAGACTCTCCAAAGAGATCGAATGACCGCTATTTATTTTATAAAAGACAAATCTTTATAGATATTGGGCTGTTTCCGGTAGTACTGCAATACCGGATCGACCCGTGGCGGAATAGGAGCAAGCCCCAAATTCTCCGCCTGTTTTCAAAAATTAGTTTAACAAATGGCACTTCACGTGAAAGTGTATCAGATGTTAAGCTGATAAGAACAGATACTATACACACGTTTTTAAATATCGTTGGTGAGCTTATGCAAACTTATCCGAGTAACAAATGTTGATGATTCGCTCAATTCTAAATCGGGAAAGTTTTTTCTGCTTATATTGAAATATTTCATAAATTGTGAGAAAAACATTTTAATACGGTAAAATTGTTCCACATTTGATCTTGACAGATGGGCCGAGAAGCGATACCATCCAGCAAACGGCTCGAGATACCTAAAGTACCTCAAAATCATTGTTATTATGACGTATTTATTATCATTTATACTAGATTCAAGCATTGTTAACCAACAATATAAATAACTGTGATGCAGTAATAATAACCAAACAACCTAAACAATTATTTGTGTTAAGAAAATTACATAAAAACAAAAATCAATCAAGAAAAAATGTTCAGGCTTATGTCTCTGAGTTTACCACTGGTGGGTATTTATGACAAGGATTCAACTAGAAATCTCAATTAAACCTTGTGAAAATAAGTTACCTATATACTATAACCTTAGAATATTTACGTCGATGCTGAATATACGCATAATACATGTAATATTTCCGATCGGGATTTTTTTTCACTTCGTGATAGCACAATAATGTTCGCTTTCAAATTTAATTACTACACCACCGCGGTGATTCAACTCACTCGCCAGCCGTTCACACTCGTGTACCTAATTGTACTTGACACGGCATGTACATAGAATATTTTCTAAATTAACAGCCGATTCGTTGATAATAATAATACGACACAAACAAATGAATCAAATTTTTATTGGCCGACATTTAGGAAAAATATAAACAGGTGCGTCGATTGCAGGGTTTAAAAATGTCTTACGCATTTACATTTGCTATTACAATATACCTATACAATATTGATTTTTAATTATTTTAGAATCATTCAGACCAAACTTCTCAGACGAGGGGTCAGAGTTTCTAGCTCTGATAACATTCGTATACAAATAACAATTAGCCTTTCCGAAGAGATCGAATGACCACTAATTATTTTACAAAGGAAAAATCTTTAAGGATATTGGGCTGTTTCCGGTGGTACTGCAATACCGGATCAACCCGTGGCGGAGTAGGAGCAAGCTCNTGCCCGTAATTCGAATTTTTCAAAAACAGCATACCCAAATACGTGCACAATCCTGTTCATAAAAATGAGATTTAAACGTTTTAATCCGTATTAACTTTGTTAAAATGCTCGTTGTAATCGTGAAACAGTAAACATTTTACCCTGCCAAACGAAAAACACAATAAGCGCCACCTACCGCCCAAAAAAAACAAGTGCGTAACAATAACGTAGTTGTCGACAGAATAAAATGTTATATTATTACGTTGACATCACACTTTTTTTTCTATTATTAATGTATTTTGGCCTATACATTTTTATAAAAAATATTTCTGAAGACAATTTATTATTAAAACCGTTTGGCCGTTAATATTATATTTTATAATGACAACCTTATGAAAAAAATAAATATAAATTCTACTTAACCATTAAATAATATACCCATGTCCGTTTTTTAAGCAAATATATTTTATTTACCTTAAAATTATAATATACAAATTTCGTGTTGCGGTAATTTTCGATATTGTAACATATACCGTATTACAGTATCGCGCGTTTTATACAAATTATTATTTTGTATAGATTATACTTTAGTAAATGTGTTGTCTGTTTAGTCGTATTATAATGTTATTTGTGGTATTCGATCGCGTTTGCGTGGTTTAAAATTATATTAATAAAAAAACATTGATGTTTTTAAGTGGAAAAATTGAAATTTTTGTGTAGATGGATTTAAAAATAATTTTTTTTGTTAGAGCCATTGTCAAAATGACAAAAAAATTCAGTCTATCCAAATTTGGTATTGAAAACACCTGTTGCCATTAAAAAAAAAATCAAGGTGTATTACGCATGCGAATACTGAAAGATGTAAAAATGAGAAAAATCATCAAAAACTGTTTATGTAGGTATTCTCTATATCCTCCACAAAACCCTATATCAATCTGAGTTCATTGGACTGAAATATTTCATGTTACCTTTAAAAAGACACACATAAAAAACACACACTCTATAAATGCATATATTATATTGAACAGAATGATAAAAACAACATTATAATATAGTACATACAAATGATCGTACTCATATTTAAGTATTCTGTTAAATTAATTAATAGACAAAAATTGAGAAATAGTCTAATGCGAAATGATTTCAACTTTTAATTATGTAAAAACGGCCAAAATCAATATTTTTAACCTACCAATAGTAATAAGTTGCTGTTGACAGATCTAATAAGTCTGCAGTCTAAAGTGGTAATGAAAATAATGTTTTTTACGTTGGGACGCAATTCGTTTGCTGCGAATGTTTTAATCTAAATCGAACTTGCGCCCTATTCAAGATTAACAAAAAACATTGGAATGAAAAATAAAATAATCTTGATTTTCAAGAAATGATCTGGCTTCAAATTATTAACTATGGTTTTGATATTGATACTTGCAGTATTTTTTTTATTATTATTATGTTTATACCAACATAAGAATATATTTTAAAATACATTTACAAGTAGTTCCGTGTCTTTATCGACGTTATCGTAATTATTGTGTCAAATAAAGAATAATATTTACAGAGAAACTGTTTCGCCCGGGCAAAAACAATATTTGGCCTATACAAAGTACATCAGAAATGAATCACACTCTACGGGATATAATGTCGTAGTCAGAATTTTCGAATGGTGGGACCTAAAAATAAAAAAAACAAAGAAATAAAAAAATTACACATTTATTTCCTTTATTATATTTCAAAATATACTATACTTATTTAGACAATAAAAGTTCGTTACAAATTAATCAGGAAACTGCATACTTGCAGTTTTTTTTTATTATTATTATTTTTAGAATTTCGACGATAAGTACTGATTTTGATATTTATTAGTTTTAAGAAAAAAAAATTTAACCGCTTTCGATCCTTGTTTGCGAAATAATATTACATACATACACCTCATTATCCAATCAAAAAGAAGTAAAAATGTATATGAGGTGCGGTTGGAAAACGGAGATCGTATCGAACAATAAAATTCTTTTATAGGGTACCTCACTTTCTCATTGTCCATATAAAATGAACACATATGCTTTGGAATAAAAAATCTACATCTATAAAACACTCAACCATACAAGTATTATCATTAAAACTGACGTAATTATTTACATTGGCAGGACCGTTCACCGATTAGTGAAATCATTAAACCTTTAAATAAGTATATAATAAATAAATAGCATGGTAATGCCATTATAGTTGAATGGAGAATAATCAAAACGGCAAGACCAGCAACAGAAATAATTATGTTCATAAAATTCCCTGTATAATTCTCCATCCAGTATAAGTTTATTATGTTACACGTTTAAGTCACAAAAGACCGATATTATAGTTATAATATAAATTATTATATGAGTGTTAAAAAGTTGTTTCCGTTTCCAGAGAACGAGACCGGGAACCTGATAACGGAGACACGCATAGAAACGAACAAACAAGCAAACGGTTTCTCTTTAAATAATTTTAAGATGTTCAATTATTTAAATAAATTTGGAACCAAAAAATTATAAATTATAACATTCCCAACATTTTCCCGTTCCCGGGAACGTTCTTTAAAATTTCCCTCTTTGAGAGACGGTGGTTAACTTATCGACCACTTATTTCATGACACTTGTAAAGCATTGGTTAGTAAAAGTAACCACTTATAAAAGTATTTTTCTTATTTATTGGCGGTGATTAGGTATGTTAACCACATATCATATTGTACATATACTAATATACACCACTAGAGCACGCTGTTGTTTGGTTTTCAATTTTGCATGATATTTTGCATTATTATTATATTACTTTGTGCCCCTCAGGGGTTTTTTTTCATTGGCAGTGACTGTTATTCAAAACGGAATTTGAAAGGAATTTTTTGAAAGTTTTATATTGTGTGTAGTGTGTACCTTCACTTACAAAAATCGTTCGCGATACGATTTATCTGTAAATATACTGACTATATTTTGAAAAGTATTTAGAATACATACAAAAATATTTGAGTAAGTAAAATCATAAGCACTTTTGAAAAATATATTTATACATTTTTTGTATATTATATCTGTCGTTAATATTCGATTATTGTTTTTATTTTTTTTTTTTATCAATACCAGTAAAAGTTAAAGTTTTGAATCCATTTAACTTCCAACGTGTACCTAATGTGATGCATTTCAATTCAATAAAAGTGTTTGAAATAAATATAGATACACGATTTCAATTTCAAATACTTTTAAATCGAAGAAAAAACCCGTGAAATACAATACTGAGTAATGTATTATCGTAGAAGTATTTAAAACATACGTATAATATAATATAATACTGGAATACTAGAATAATATCGGAATATTCTTGTATTTCAATACTATTTTTATTCGAATATTTTACCAACGTCATTGATTTTCAACACGACATGTGTGTAAGTACAACACCACCGTCTATATCCGTCCTGTATAATAATAATGATCACATAATACATATAGTTATAAGATTACGATATATTACTATTATGTCGTGTGCGTATATATTACGTCTACCTTTATAAAACACTGTTAACATAATTGAAATGTTTTTCTTTCTCGTACGTAATATATTTTTCGGGCGATGGGAAAACGCGTGGAACGAAATTTGTATTTATGACCGTAATGCGCCTCTTATAAACACGTATACCCCCTTCGTGTATGTGCGTATAGACGGGTACACGTAACACCAACACATAACGTCTTATATTATATGGAGTTATAGGTTTTTTTTTTTTTTTTATATATATATATAAAATGTTACGCGCGTTTCCTAGATACAATAATAACTTATACACACGAACGTATAGGTGAATATATATAAATAGTCGGCTTTTTTTTTCTTTTCTTTATATTATTATTATATATACCTATTACCCACTTGTCATATACGTTTTTAAACGCGTAAATCACGAACCGACAATTAATAATAAAATAATTGTGTTTGTTTGTTCGTAAACTTAACACGGCGGCAGGGCAACAGTGTTACAAAACCGTCGACAACATCGAAATGACATATTGCCCGAACGCGGGGAAGTCAACCGTACACAAACATTAAAACCCACGTTCGAAAATATTGTTCGTTTATACGGAAAATGCAATATAATATATAGGTATATAATACGAAATATCCAATTTAAACGATTTATTCGCGATTGTGTATTGTTGGATTTACGTGTACGAGTATATTTTATATTATAAAACGACTCTCCCGTGCAACTGCGACTATCGAAGTATGAAATTCTTCAATCGACAACAGTAATAATTACAATGAGCAAATCTATTTTGAATAATTATCCAATAAATATTAAATAAATATTATCCAATAAATATCCATTGATTTGTTTTTTTCATACCTGCGCACAATATTGTTTAACGTAGTTTCCGTAGATAGAAAACAATTTCAGGTACGGGGACCTAAACAAAAAAATCGGGACCGAATGACCATAGAGTGTGTCCTCGCAGCGCGGTGGTAATACCTTGTCAGCGCTTTTTTTAAAGTAAACATTGTTTTTTAATCAGATAATGAAAACGTGTATCTATAAACGCGCGTGCGTATACACGAAATAGCATAATATTACAATACTGTATGCAGCACGGCCGCCCCGGCGCTCAGAGTAATTAATTTTAAATGAAAAATGAAAACGTTCCGGTCAAGTATCAGAAGTACCTATCTATACCTATGCGATGTGGGATGAACGACAACAATCGTCATATCGCATAGCTGATACTTACAGTTGTTTAAAAATTAATTTCTAATCTTCACGTGAATTCTCGGCGCGAAACTGGTTTCTCGGTGGCCTAATAAACCGTAACTCGTGAAAATTATATACACACGCAGACTATACATATATTTATTATAAAACACGGTGCAGCTCTGAAACGGACAGGTATGCCCCCCGAATATAATACACATTCCTTTTTCGGAATTAACGATAAAAAATGATTGACTGTATATTATAGCGAAAGATTTCTACGCGATAATACGTATTATATTATACCGTATGGGCAAATATGAGATTATTAAATGACGTCCGACTAAGTATAGGAATAATATTACACACAGTGTATACACTATAGCTGCATATATTATAACGTGTGATTATAATAATTGTATTATTTGAGTGTCGAGCGAAAAAGTAAGATAGGTATACACCTATACTCTCCGAAAATAAGACTGAACACGATGAATTTCATCCGAACCGCGATAGTGTAGTACAAATTAGTATTTGGATTTGGGTACACCGATATCGGATATATGTACGCATATACATTATACGCATTATAAATAATAAGATCGAGAACATTGCTTTAGGCGGGTAAAAGGCCAAAAACTACTCGGGTTCAGTTATACTTGGGTAAAAACCAAAATTTCTCCACAATAAAGGAGAACTTGCGCTGTGGAACGTTAATTTTTAATTTTCAAAGGTACCTCGGCTGTATTAATTCAGGATACTGTTCATAGGTAGGATATTGTTGTAGATGACGAGTAGGGAAATTAAGATACCTATATACAACACTATCTGTATGCGCAATAACACATCATTACTAATGAATAACGGTTCTGAGCGAAGTTCGGTTAATGATATTTTAATAAAATTAAATTTAAAATTACTTTACTGCCCCAAAAAGGGCTAAAACAAGTATTCGGTTAAAATATCAAATTTCTACGATAATTATTTTGTTTTTTCTATGTTTTTTTCTTTCTAATTATTAAGAAAACTACGAATATAATAAGAAACTTAATTCAACAATATTTTCTACCAAAAAACATCTTTGAAGTTGTTGATCAGAACAAGATTTTTAGACATTTGTTTACAGATGGAAAAAAATTAAAACTAAAAAGCTCATATCATATAGTAAAACCAATACTATATTATTTTATCTTGCTACCTTGCTATATTTTATCAGAATTTAAATATTATTGTTGTTATAAAATCCGATACTTTTGAGTTTTTCAAACTTGAATAATATTTTTAGTATCTAGAAGTTAGGTGAAATCAACAAAATAAAACCAACGTTACACAGTGTAAATTCAACTTTTTTATGGTGAAAATTTGAATTTTAACTAAGACTGCGCATAGTGAACCAGAAAAAAATCTCGGACACTACAAGATGGTACTCCATTCGTACCCAGAATATTTTTTTCAAATTATTTTAAATGTAAAAACCTGAGGTTAGGTTTGGTAATAATATGAACTCAATAAAACCAGGTATTATTATGTATTCACGTCCTTTCAATTAATAATACACTCATTGTTTTTGTTAAGTACTGAAGACAAGGGGACTATATGAAATCGCCCTTTCCCCCTAATAGGATACGAACCAAAGCTACTACTGTGTCTGTGTGANACAATTTAATTTACATTAAAATTTTGCTCAGGAATAATGTATTATAAGATGTAAAGTGCAAAAAAGTATAAAAGTATATAACCTATATAGGCACTGCATGATGAGCTGAATGACTTTCCCTAAGATTTTATATTCAATTCAAATGCGCTTTGAGGTTTGAATAATAAAACGTTTATTTGCGGAATTTGCTGTAAAAAAGAATAAGGTACCTAGATAAAATGTAAACATGTAAATACAAGCACACGAACTTCTACTTTTCCACTATGGGAAACCTTCTAATTTGAATTTATATAATTTAAATAAAAAGTATTTTCGTTTAAACATATAAGTATAATATATTTTACACGCCCGACGAACAGGTCAAACATGTATTTTGAGATTAAATCATTTTAGTTATTCATTCACCTAATTTATATTAAAAATGTATATAAAAAATAAAAATAAAATTTGAATATGCATATCAATATAAACTATACCAAATGTGTAGGAAATTAGTTTAAACGTGAAAAGTGAAATTTAGTTATTTATTTTGATTTAAGTTTGAACAACAAATGTTCGGCTCGGAGATTAGTACGACTAGATTTTTAGATTTAAGAGTCCTGCTCGTGATTTTTTACAAACTGTTAACATTGACAATTAAAAATTCTTAACAATTGTTAAAATTACAATCAGTTTTAATTTTCATATAAATAAAAAATGTTTGTTCGCACGACCTGTTGTATTACTCAAAACATGGTTTATATGACTCATGTACGTGAAGTTGTCCTCCGTCTTTGTCCGATCAGCTCCGAATTAGTATCATTAATTTGTAATCAATTTTGAATAATTTGCAACATCGGTAGCAAAATTTGTAATGCATTTTTTACGGCGGCACGGACTAAAAAAAATTTCGGGGTGCCAAAACCTAACTGGTGCAACTTCACACTGTAAATTATGCTTTCTACTATAAATATAACTCCAATCCAAAAATTACAAGAGATCGATTTTATTTCCATTAATATCTTGCCAATTTTGATATACTTATCCTATATTTTATATATATTATGCACACATTAATATTATGTATAAATAATATACTAAATATTTAAAAAATGTAGTAAATTATTTTTAATTACGTTACCCATTTTGTTTTAAAAGGTATAAAACTGAAAGCTCGAAGCTTATTAAGGCATGGAAATTGCCTCGGCAACAGCTAATAGGGACGCGATTTTATTAAAACGAATTGTTGTGATGGTCACCACTTAGTATTATATAATGTTATAATATCATGATGATTATTAGTATTTCTATTTTATGAACTGAACGGTGTACAAATATTATCTGTCGTTATTCGTTTATCTATTAACTTTGTACGGGTATCTTGTATGCCTAGACAATTAACATAGTTTCATAGACATTTTAATAGTATATTTATTTTATATACCATATATATTTTTTTCCAGAGATTCCAAAAATTCGACAAGTATATACCGTCAGTTAAGCATTTACACCAGCAATAGTTTTTTATGTATTCATAATATAGAATTATTTTGAAAAATATTAGGACAACTTTTAGGCATTTCATACTCGATAATAAATGAAATTGAGAACTCTAATTTATTCTGTTACCATTCAAAATTGGCGGCAAATATTTGCAAATTAGTTGTAAAATAATAATACTAGTTTTAAACTGTTCGGACAATGTCGGGGTGACAATTTCCTGGGCATTTATAACTCTATTGCCTCGTAGAGACATTTGATTTCGTTATTCTTTTTTCTTTAAAAAAAAAAGTTCACGCATAATTATCTTATATAAAAACGTATTTAAACACGGAATATAAGTTTGTTTAATATAGTACCTAATGAATGTATGTATGTATGTATGTATACATATATTACTTAGACGTTTTTTTTACCTCAATTTCAACGTTCATTTTCATTCTTTAATGTTTTTATGGTAACAAAATTTGTATGCATTTATCCAGCCCAAAACGCCTAAAAAACCACACCACACAAAACATTATAGTAAAAGGATATTCATTGTAGTATTGAGTAGAAATTAAACATATTATAGTTAAATGATAAATTCAGTTCAGCAAAACAAATAATAGCTCATGAAAAACCGTCATATTTATATTGTAGAATAGTACCTAATAAACAAAAAAAAAGAAACAAGAAAAACGCGAAGATGTCATTTTTGTTGAAGCTGGAACAATAAATTACATATAGGACTTATATATATAAGTGCCTACACAATATAATACTGCATGTAATTTATATATTTTAAAAATATCTAGTGCAACTGAAAAAGTAATAATATAAGTTTAAAGTTTTTTGACGAGTGCCTACACATATATGTGTTACACGCTAAAAAATTTATATAGGTCTGAAATACTATAAAGGCACTTGAAAGGATATTAAAGAAATAATAAAAAAAAACATTCATAATAATATTATGTCTTTTCGAAGGAGTGAACAATAGGTTTTACACAAAATATTACGAAATAATGAAAAATATAACGACAGAATAAAAAACGGGTGATACTGTAATACGGTATATGTTACAATACCGAAGGTTACCACTACATGCAATTTTTATATTATAATTTTAAGGTAAATAAAATATATTTGCTTAAAAAACGGACATGGGTATATTATTTAATGGTTAAGTAGAATTTATATTTATTTTTTTCATAAGGTTGTCATTATAAAATATAATATTAACGGCCAAACGATTTTAATAATAAATTGTCTTCAGAAATATTTTTTATAAAAATGTATAGGCCAAAATACATTAATAATAGAAAAAAAAGTGTGATGTCAACGTAATAATATAACATTTTATTCTGTCGACAACTACGTTATTGTTACGCACTTGTTTTTTTTGGGCGGTAGGTGGCGCTTATTGTGTTTTTCGTTTGGCAGGGTAAAATGTTTACTGTTTCACGATTACGACGAGCATTTTAACAAAGTTAATACGGATTAAAACGTTTAAATCTCATTTTTATGAACAGGATTGTGCACGTATTTGGGTATGCTGTTTTTGAAAAATTCGAATTACGGGCATCGATAGAAATCGGACTACATCCGTGAATGTTGCAGATTTTAGCATAAGTATCACGAGCTGTGAACCGGATGGTATCGCTTCTCGGCCTATCGGCTAAGATCAAATGTGTAGTATCTGTTCTTATCAGCTTAACATCTGATACACTTCCACGTGAAGTGCCACATGNGAGCTTGCTCCTACTCCGCCACGGGTTGATCCGGTATTGCAGTACCACCGGAAACAGCCCAATATCCTTAAAGATTTTTCCTTTGTAAAATAATTAGTGGTCATTCGATCTCTTCGGAAAGGCTAATTGTTATTTGTATACGAATGTTATCAGAGCTAGAAACTCTGACCCCTCGTCTGAGAAGTTTGGTCTGAATGATTCTAAAATAATTAAAAATCAATATTGTATAGGTATATTGTAATAGCAAATGTAAATGCGTAAGACATTTTTAAACCCTGCAACCGACGCACCTGTTTATATTTTTCCTAAATGTCGGCCAATAAAAATTTGATTCATTTGTTTGTGTCGTATTATTATTATCAACGAATCGGCTGTTAATTTAGAAAATATTCTATGTANTGAACGGCTGGCGAGTGAGTTGAATCACCGCGGTGGTGTAGTAATTAAACTTGAAAGCGAACATTATTGTGCTATCACGAAGAGAAAAAAAAAATCTCAATCTGAATTATTACATTACAGAAATGAATATTATACTCGTATAGTATATAGATAACTTATTTTGATAAGGTTTAATTGAATTTTCAAGTTCAGTCGTATGCTTATACACCCGCCTAACGGAATACTTTGTAAAGCCGTACCTGACGAAAATATTAAAAAATATTCGTGAACAAAACTGCCAGCAGCAGTGGCAGTGTCCGTCTGCGTCGTCCGTGTAGTGTATAATACGTAGTCGACTAAAAAAAATTATAATATTTCCAGTTGTAAAAAACATGTCAATGGCATATACAAGTGGGATTTTTGGCGGTTAAGACCCCCCCCCCAGGGTCATATAATATGTTATTGTTATTGTACTTCCCTGTAGGTTTGATAATATTCGCTCTAATATTAAAACTATCCGTACACAATGTGTTTTGTTGAGCACAAATTTGGCATGTTGTTTGGCGGTCGTTAAATGTATTATTATACTGTATACATACAATACGAATAAATATTGAACCATTCGTTTTATAAAAAATTAAAACATATCGTAATATAGATATTTACTATCAAGGGGGTTAACGGCAGTGTATATTTGAGCCAATTTAGACCTAAAAGTCAAACTCCAAACATTTTGTTTGATTGATTTTTAATTTTGATAGTGGTTTGAGAATTGGAGACAGTTTGGAAAACCGTCGCAGATCCTCTTAAAAGAATAATTTTTGTTTAAATTATCGGAGCACTAAATACAAATCTTACAACAGTACATAAAATAGCATTTTAGTTGAATAATAAGCAAGTAGACATTACTACATCACATTGATTGATTTCTGAATTTATTTAATTTAACATTCCTTTTACTAAAACTAAAAAAATAACATTTTTAATACATTAATTTATGATTATCTTTTCGATAAATGTTATTCTTAAGAAGTTGAGAGAAAAAGCCCGAAAAAGCACCAAAAAAGTATTAAAAAGTCTACAAATGTTTCGAAAAACAAAAATATGCAACACAATATTATAGATTTGGCTTTGTTGTTACATGAAACAAATTTCTTTCAACCTGGCCTTTTTTTACGACTTCGAAAAATGAATATGCGATTGCTAGAAGTCCTCTATCCTAATTATAACGATTTGATATTATTCAAATAAAGAGCAATATTAATTTTGTACCTAAAAACATCATAATATTTATTTGTTTACGATGTAATTAAATATATTAAACTAATAATACTTTTTGGTAAATTATTACACGATCATGTCATATTATTATTTGTAAGGTTTATTTTTCATTTAAAAAAAAATTGTTGTCATATGTTTCATTTTCAATAATTTACCGCTGATAATGATAATAATTTAATTTTTCCGCCTTTGACGAATTGAGAATACCACTAAATTCGTAAACACAAACGTGAGAGTTTTGATATTTCACACATTAGTATCTCACTTGAAAATGAAAATAACGAAAAAAAATCAAGATCACAAGAAGATTACAGATGTAATATTCTTCCATTTACGTTTGATAATAAATCAATTATTCATTTGAAAATTCAAACCAAACAATTCAAAATCTGTTCTGATGAATGCAAATGTACAATGTCGTGCGTTTGTTAGACGGAGACGACAAAATATATGTGTAAGTATGTGTTGCCCTGTAAGGTTTTAATGTGAAAAATACGTACGTACTATACTGTATGGGCTGCAGCGGCACTGCCAAATAAGAAAATAACTGATATTATAAAAATAATAATATATTATTAAACACTAATAGGTATACCTACCAAGACATGAAATGGGTTTGTGTCTAATAACAGTGGCAACTATACGTGTCCAAAAAAATTAAGGTGTAGCAAAACACGATTGAAATACACACCGTACCACTTAGAGAAACACCTCACTCATACTCACAATTGCCAAAAACTACTACAATCAAACACAAAAGCTAAAAGAATCTGGAATGTTCACAGTTCCACTGCAGTGGCATTATCATTCGTATAATCTTATGGGCTATACGTTTACGGTTTTTTTTTTTTACACTTATACCTATAGTGTGTACAATATTATTTACGAGACATAATGTTGCATGGGAAATGTTACAACGAAATACAAACACGCGAATACTGAAATGAATATATTATATTTTTGGAATTGCATTGAGTTTTTGCAGGGTAAACTGATTGAAAAGCATTACGCTGTTGAAAAATTGCAACGTTGCAAAACACAAAATCGCAAATATCCCGCGGCCGTCTGGGGCGACCGATGTTTGGCGGTAGGTATTTTACAAATCGCCGTACATTATCATTTCCATCATCGCAGCCGGCGCCAGTTTTGGTTTTGAAAAACCACAAATTTCGTTACGTTATTATTATTATTATTATTATTATTATAGTTATCGATCAAAATCCGTAGTCGACGTAAAATATTATTATAACGTTTTGGTTTGCAACTATTACAGAGTTTCCTTTGAAAATTCGACTCAATTCGATGTTCTTCGAGTGCAGGCCATATATACAGATTACATAGTTTACCGGCCACTCTGCGGCCTCCGGTTTAATAACTTCGTTTATACAGGGTGTACCATGGAGATCTAACAAACGATGCAATAATACTACCTCTTTGTTCTGTTCAATATTTTTTTTTTTTTAGTATATTTATTTAATTTTTTTTGTGTTTTATTAACTAGAGCCCCGCTCTCTGATTCTTCTATTTTACATTCTATTGTGAACTAAAAATACAAATTAAAATTTTTACATAATCCTAGATGGCCATTTTATACATTTATTTTGATAAAAAATGTTAGGAGCTAAAAATGTCGTTGAATGATAAGTTAGTTAGTTATCCACAATTGTTTGAAGTTTACGAACAATTATTGTTGGAACATTTAACAATTACGGTTCATATGACTCAACATTTCTAGCGCCTAAATTGTGTTTCAAAATACATTTATAAAAATCACTATCTTGCGATTTTGTAAAATGAATATGGTATTAATTTTTACTTTTAGTTTTAAAATATATATATTGAAAAATCGTAGCGAAGGCTCTAGTGGTTATTACAAAAGAGAAAAGCTCAATAACAGATTGAACAAAAGTTATTGCATTTTTCGCGGCTATAGTCGTACTAGGTATAGGTATGTGGCATATACACGGCCGTGTTTAAATTGATGCCTAAATGCGTCACAAGGGGCAGCAGTGGCGTAGAAAACTGTATATAACGTATAAAATAATATACAATGTACTTTTCAGTGGCATTAATGGCTTCGGTCGGTCGGCCGCTCGACGGGCATTTAAAAACACGAGGGGAAAATTCCAATCAAACACCATCCGTATTAATTTCGTAAATTCGTAATAAACCTGTTAATTTGCGGTAAATTCAATTTTGAATACATCGTGCGGATTGCGGTATTGTAACATAACATTATACGAGATACCATTCGATTCGTTCGTATAGTTCAATATACATTTAATATCACGGATAACGATTTTATTTTTGTGAATTGTAACACGCGTAGTATACTGAATACCGATGTACAGAACGTGCCACGGGGATCCGACAAATGCAACAACTTTTGTTCCGCTCAATATTTTTAAGTTGTATACATATTTTTTATTTATCTTTTGTAATAGTTACTAAATCCTGTGACTCTTATAATTTATTTGAGGAATGCCTTCCTCGAGTTATCTATATGAATGCGCCTCTCCGTCATCCACTCCAAAATTGTCACTTTATTTTTCCCTCCATAATGTCGAAAATAAATCCACTGTGCCGTAAAATATGCGTCCAATAAATTTCGTTTTTCTTGTTTCAATCATTTTGATCATCTTTCTGGGGTCTTGTACCATTATTAAATTATTATTAATAACACTTCTACATTAGGTTTGCTTTCCGTCCACCTTATCTTCATCATTCTTCGCAATGTCCAAATGTCCAATGCTTCTAGTCTCCTTATGTCTATACTGTATGTAGCGTATAACTACAGAGTCCAAGAACTTATCGACTTATTTAAGACTTCCGTATAAGTTCTAGTTCAAACGGACGTTTATAATGAAATCGGTATACATTTTAAAGGGGAGATATTATTTTTCATTTTTATTATTTTAACTGTTAAAATTCAATATTCTTTTATTTTTATTTTTTAATTCGTTTAGCGATTTCTCGGTAAAAAATAAAATGAGAAGTCCCACGGGACATTACTGAAGCGGATGGGTGGATGGCTGAGATAATTACTCGTATAGGGTATTTCGAAAAATGCAAATTTTACCATGCCACAGTAGACAAATCCTATACGTAAAATATTTTATTTTATTACAGCATTGTATGTTATCAATGGTTGTTTTACGCGAATAATCATATTTCAATCCTTTCCACGTCCTTGTACCAAAACATCTAATCACGGTTCGACACAAACACCGTACCACACACCCAGCGCATACCTGGCGCAAATCTCGGGGGCCCTCGGACAATTCTGAAATGACTTCCTTAGAATAATTGCAAATTTTAATGTATTTAATAATGAATGTATTAAATCTTACGTGGTAATTCCAGCCACAATCAGCATTTAAATAGAATAATAGTACACACAATAATAATATTCAATGAACAGTGTTCATCCTACTGATAGTTATCATTTGTGTAGTATACATTTAACTGTATAGTAAACTGGATTTCCTTTTGCCTTGTTTATTTATTAATTATCTGTTAATTATTTTCATTCGTGGTTCCGTAGTAAGTATTTTCACTTAAAAAAGGAATGTTACGTGCACGGGTATATTTCGAATTTTCATAAAGATGATATCAGTTCGAGGGCCTAGTTTTTTAATCGCCCCGAGGCCCTTTTCCATCTAGCTACGCCACTGTACAAGTCATTTCCGCACAATAATTATAATTATGAAATGTAAATTTTTTATGGGTACAGTCGTACAGAGATGACGGCTACAACACGTTCGGCCATTTTAACCCAAATTGCGACACGTTTGGGCACCATAGTTTTTTAGGTACAGAATAGTATATAGTTAATAAATATTATGCATAGGTTTTTATAAACATTTTTTAGATTCTGAGTGGAGCGAGGAATGTATTGGTTTTACAATGGTGTTTTTTTTTCTGTGGGCAACTTTTCAAACAGCAATTTTGCTCCGATTTACAATAAGATAGCGTTTTTTCTGAAAGGACATCTGACTGGAACGGTAATTTAAGGAGGTCATTTTTTGATTTTCCCAGGAGTTTTCCCAATAATGAGGGAAAAAAGTAAGAAAACCGGAAAATAGATACAATACGAAACAAATGTTATTAATGACAATTATGCGTATGTAATTATTTTGCCATGATATGTGACATATATTATTATGTTATTGACAAAGCAACACTATTAACCGAACTCCGTTCAGAATCGCTTTTCGTTAGCAACGACGGTTAGTCCTTCTTTTTAATGCTCAATTTCGCCATCCACACCCGAACGTATACCATGTAGTAGTAGACGTTTTGAATAACATTCAGACATGAAACTGCATTAGACATAAATAGTTTAAACAAAGATCAATAATTATGATGGGAATTCGATATCAAGGAAATACAATATAATTACTTTTGTGCTTTATATACTATTTATTTGATTTAACACGAGTAAATAAGCACTCGCGTATTTTATGTGACTAGGTACTTATATTATTTTGGACTATTATAAAAATTTGATCTAACACGAGTTATTTTATTTATATGTTCATATTCGTATAATATATATTTATTACATATACTTCTTAAACAAAGTTTTATACTTTTTTCGTTTTAATGGACAAACGTATGCAAAGTATGTTTAGGAATATTCAGCGCCCAGGCGTTGTGTGAATTCTGAATAGTCAACGATCGGAATATTTTTTATAAAATGATGGGTAAAAAATATTATTTATAATGGATATTTCTGAACGATTATAGTAGCGTATAACATAATTAAAACTATGGATACGTATACATTATACTTGCCACAGTGTTAATGGATAGGTAATAATAATAACGAACGAGTTAATAACCTATAGACGACTGAAATACAATTGGTTTTGAGATAAAACGTTTTGATAGAAGCGAAGCGTAAATGATATCGTGCGTATTATAATATATCTTTTAGTCATTCGAACGCGATTTAACGTTCGGACTAAAAACGCCGAGGACAGACCGCCAGACACAAAGGCATTATGTAGGCATTAAAATGAAATTACCCTATACTGTATTATTATAAATCTTACGGGGGGGGAAAAAAAAACGTTATAAAACCGGCCGATTACGACGAAATGGCCGGGGAATTATTGTAATGGAAACGAAACGCGCGCATTAAATGCCCGCCGTCGGGACGTCTCTAAATTGGATTGGTGCCAAATTATACTGCTAGAGAGCCATTAAGCGCGTTTGCGGGATGACAAAAGCAAACTATATTGGTTATGGGATGTATCCTGGCAATGGGCTAGAACAGACTTTTAAGCAAGTCGATTTAACTGCGCACTACATCCACCCGCGTCTAGATTCGATTTTTCTCGATTTAACACGAGCGCCCGCGATAGGCGCAAACCATAAACCTATCCATTTTAATCGTTTATACTATTTCGATACGATGCGCATTTGGGAAATCAAGTCGGTGTCTGTTAAACATACCGCAATATTATTTACGTTGTCGACACGGAATAACACGTTTACATACTCGTCACTAGATTGTTTAATGAATGTATTGGTTTTACAATGATATTTATTATTTTTGTATTTTTATGTAAACATTTTTTCTACCACAAGTCCAGAAAGCTTACTCCGATTATCAAATAATATAGCACGTTTTATGAAAGGAAATGTTCACTGGATGGTACCTACTCTAGACAGGTCATTTTTTGAAATTCCCTTTAATATCCGAGATAATGAGGAAAACCTGGTTCTTAGGTTGAAAAAGATTGAAAGATTAAAAATGAGGTTTACATTGGCAACCGTTTTTATTTATTTTTCGTTATTATTAAGTTTTTATTATTTTAATATTTTTTTCAACAACCATTGTTTTCGCGGAAACGCACGTTGTTGTAATCATTTTTTTTTATAATATGACATATTATTTATATACTGTTGACAAAGCAACACTATCAACTGAAATCGGCTCAGAATCGTTTTTTCGGTAGCAATGGTTGATCGTTGCTTACAGATATACATTAAAATCCCGTCTGTACCCTACCTTCCCATCCAACTTCCCATCTACAACAGTGGCTGCACCCGCCCGCTAAGTATGTCCGTCCTTTTTTCTTATATAGTTTTCGAAACGTAATAATTATAAACAACGATCTTTCGAACGTAACGGATTGCAGTATATGCGTTTATTTAAATAAATTATAATAGGTATTGTTAATAAATCCATCGTGTTCGACGATGAGGGGACAATGTCCGAATCGGGAAATGTTGTATTTGCGGAGTGAGCATTTATACTAAAAAGACACCTAACCTTTCGTTAGTAAATCGATAGGACAGTTTTTTTTTTTTTCACAGGATCGCATAATTTACGACCAACTCAAATCGTTTTTAATTGAATTTTTGATTTCATAATGGGCTGGATAATATTTATCACACAAATCTACAAGTACCTACATATGTTTATTTATATTTAAACAGGACTCGGGTCCAATTATTACAAAATAAAACGCAACATTAGAACATAACATAGGGAATAATAAAAAAAAAAAAATATCCATTAAAAATAATAACAAATAACAAATTAAAAAAATAAAAACAAAATGTAAAAGTGAAATTAAATAACAATAATACGATTTATGAAAAAAAAAAAATCAAAATCAATATTGACATAATTATCATTAAGTAATAGATTTTTAAAAAGAGAATTAGCTTTGGTTTTGATAGAAATAATATGAGAGTACCTATACTGTTTATAAAATGCTCTCAAAGCATCGTTACGATTGTGGTACGTAGGTATAAAATATATCACGACGCTATAATGACTGATACTTGATGTCAGTGGCGTAACTATAGGCTCTAGGGGGCCCCGATGATAAGGTAAGTCTGGGGCCTATTCTTGGAAATATTTTTTTTTATTTTCAAAAAAAATTAATATTGAATTGGACTTAAATCGTTAATAGAAAACGGTATGCAACAACTGTAGACATGTTGTGTACGTTTTGTCACCATGACGAAATTATAATAGGGTAATGAAAACAGAAGTTAATGAAATAAAAAAATGTAAAAGAAGACGAACGAATGGACCACAGGAAAGAAGATGATATACACACTGTATGTTCAAATGGACATGGATTATACGATTACGGTGAATCGAGAGACGGGGGATGACGAAAATACTAAGTCAATGTATACATTCAGTTACTCGGTTGTATTTATAATAAATTGATTTTAGCATGTGCTTATATTGTTACGCCTATGATGTTCGCCGATGAACAATTGATTTTTTGGGAGAATTGGTCGTTTCATTTGAAGCACTTCTTTGGCGTTTTATACGATTATTATTTTCATTTTATTTATCTGTTGAATTAATAATTGTAATTATGTTTGAGAATCTTTAATCTTGTAGCAACTATACAAGATTAAATATGCACCTATACAATGTATGTAATAAACAAATAAATTTATTGTAATAATTTCGGTGGGTTTTGTTTGTTAGGACTTGTTTTTGAAATCGATTTGAAAAAAAGTATCAATAAAAAAAATATTGTGTTATTTTTTAGTCTATAAGTTTAAAATTTTTTGTTTGTAAATATAAAATATATAAAATTCGAATATATAAGAATATTATAAACCTAATGTTGAATTCAAACAAATTTTCAATAAAACCATGTTTAATGAAAAGGTAAAATATAAAGGGAAATTAAATTTATTTAAGTTCTAAACGAGTTCTACCGAAGTACATGTATTAAAAAGCCATAATATTTACGATTTGAAAATAATAAATTTCGTTTATTTTCCCATTTATTGTGAAACCCCTAAGAAAATCAAAAAATTACCTTCCGAAAGTACCATCCCGGTCAGATTTGCTTTCAGAAAAATAAACATCACTGTAAAACCAATACATTCCTCGCTCCGCTCAGGATCTAAAATCCGAGTTAATAGCACGGTTGAACTACAAATTGTTCATTTTATTTTGCGGTAAAGAAATATTAGTAGATTGTTCATCATGTGCTGCGATCTATTATCAAATACTAGATTGCACTAAAATAGTCTTCAAATGAAAATTCCCTAATAGATTAAAAGCAAATAGGTACAAGCGTTCACAACAGCTGTTAACACACTTATGTATCTTTACTTCCAAGCACGGTCTTAGATTATTAGGTCTGGCAACTTGGTAATGGAATCCGTGCTCTTAATGACCAGACAGGGAATAATGATGCACACGTTTCACTGTCTAGCGGATTAATGTTTATAATATTTATTTATTAAACGGCGGTACTCTCTTTGCAGCTGTAACATTGTAAAACCAATACATTCAACTCCCACCTAAATCTAAAACGAAAATTGCGCCAAAAATTATGGACTTATAAAAACAAAAGTACCTATATTGTTAAGTAGTTTAACTCAAAAACAATACCTTACCTATACTATTCAAAATATAAGTCGTTATGTTCATTATTTAAAATGTTTACTTATAAAATAAAAACTTAAGTTGTTTTAGACTTCGCTACTTTTAGTCCACGTCCTATAATCGTGCCAAAGACCTAATTAAAAACAAAAAAATATTATACCCATAAATAATATAAATAAATTGTATAATTATGAGATAATTTCTAATCACCTCCACGACTCATTCAAGAATGTTAGAACAATATACAAAAGATCCAATGCAGGCAAAAACATAGGTAGGTACATAAAAGTTAAATGAAAGATATTTTCTCAGCTGCCAATTGAATCATATTATATATGTATGTTTTTATAGGCACATAACATTAGTAAACTGGGTTTTATTTTACCACTAAGTATAATTTATGATGAACCTCATATCAAATGTTTTATATGAACCAATATTTTATAAACAAAACACCAAACAAATTTTTGACAATTTTAAATAGCTATAAATAACTAAAAATTGCAGGATGTTTCGAAAATTTAACCACGTCTAGAAAATGCTAATATAAACATTTGGTATATAGACATTTTCAAACCATACATTTAATTTTCACTAAATTATAATGGAAAACACAAAATTTACAACCAGAAACTATACTTGAAGTTGATGAACGGAGCAACATTTCTCGTAAAAAAGTATTACAAACACAAAAAATTCAGAAATTATATACCAAGTAGATAGATAATTAGGCCATTAGATTTTTCGCTCTTGCGAAATTGCTTTCATAATGTTTCAAAATTGAATTGTCTAAAAAAAAACAATTAGTAAATTCATATTTGAAATGTATAAATATAAAATAATAACGACATTACATTAAAATAAATTAAACATTAAATAATAATAATAAATTAAAACTACATTTGTATGAAATATTACTGTCAATTTTATTACAAATACTACTTGGTGGATGTTTTGAATATATATTATTTCTGTAACGTAATGTACAATAATTGATTTCAGTGATATTGTCTACAATTCTTTCAATATAATAAAACATTTAAAATAAATTATCAAAAAAATGTTTCACTTCATCCATGATTTTTTTAATCTTAAGTTCTGAAAAATTACTGTAAAATTCTATACAAAATACTTCTCTTAACATCTAATTATTTTTATAGTATTATTGATTAGTTAAACTTAAATTGAATTTTTAAAACTCTACAATTAATAACTGTATATATAAATCCATACAAATTTAATAGACTTATAGTAAAACTATTTTACTAAATACAGTGAAGTCATATCTTAAACATGTAATTTAAAGAATAAGATTTTATAGTAAGTACAGAGATAGATAGAAAGATAGAGAATTATAGTAAAAAAATTAAGCTTCCGAGTGGACTGTAAGCACTAGAAAAAAAAAACTGTAAAAGAAACTTTAAAATGAACACACTTTATTAATTTTTATTTCTATATAAAACAAAATTATTAAAATTACAAATTTAAAAAAAAAAAAATATATATTGTTTATCAGAAATACCAACAAAACTGATTAATAGGAAAATCCTACAGTAAATCTTTAATAAATAAATGATACACTAAAAATAAATGTATTCATTCTCATGTTTTACTTTTAGTTACATTAATTACCAGTGTATCGTTCAAAGTACACTATTAATTCACAATGTGGTGTTTGAGGAAACATATCAACAGGAATAGCTTTTACCGGTACAAATGGAGCACCTTGTTTAGTTTTAGATTTGGCCATAGACAAAGATATGAAATTTTGCAATGCTGCTTTTGGATTGCAAGACAAATATACTAATCGATTTAAATGTTTCATACTTCGTAAAAGCAATATTGCTTTGTTATCTGAAACCCATTGTATTATATATGAATAATAATCAAATATTTTATTATTACTACAAGCATTGATAATATAATATATAAATAACCTATGCTTTAATACTATTTGGCGACCACCTAAAAATATTGTTTCTATGGGGCGCTAGAGTAGTTGGAAAGCAAAAATGATAGTACCCCTATCGTAGATAAGCAACAGCAACACACCTCGCCTATCTATGACCTACCTTAGGAGTAGGTATCATTATCTACTCCTAAAGTTGTCTACACACGGAGTTATTCATTAGAAACTAATTACTGACATAAACCACTAACCAGTATGCTTTAAGGCACAACGTATGTTATTCAATGGAACACAACATACGACTCTACTGGTTACTAATTAGTTAATAGAACAAACAGAACAAACTAGTGATTTCGATCACTTTTCAGTAAGCTCAAGTGTGGATCTCAGTCACCAATGCGTTATTAATCGTTAAGTAATTTAAATCACGAACCAGTTTAGTTTTTTTTGAGTTGCTCAGTGTAGAGGATCTAACTATTATAACACTACATGGTCGCCAAATATTACTATTGCACGAGCTAAGTGTATATTTTATATTCAATGCTCAAGAGTCACAAATTTGATATTGTACTTACGTAGTCCTGCTCTGGGAGGATCAACAATGGCAACTACATCATCAGCAATATCTGGATTTTGAAACTCTGATAAAGTCATTATTTCTTCGGCTTTACCAGCAAAAAACTTTGCATTTTTTATTTGATTTTCCATAGTGTTTATGTTTGCCATTTTTATCGCATCTTCTTGAATATCTACACCAACTACTTGAGCACATTCCTTAAAAATAAAAAAATACAATGGTCAGATAGTTAAAAACACTAAAGACGACTATATTTAAATTAAATTAAATTACTTTAGCCATAGATAAACCTATTATGCCAGAACCACAACATATATCTAAAACAGTAGTTTTTTTATTAATGGAAGCTAAATCTTTTGCAGTGCTAAACAATAGTTCAGAAGCAGCTGTATTTATTTGGAAAAATGATTCGGGTGAAATTCGAACTTGGAGACCGTTCACTTCTTCAATAATATATTCTTTTCCATATAATAATTCCAATGGAAATGAATTTCCTTCACCAACACTAAAAATCAATTGATTGAGTTACATTTTTATTTATCATAATAATTACAATTAAATAATAAAATAATAAAATAAAAACAAAATTATTAAATGTTTAACTCGTAAATAAATAGTGAAATAAAATAAAATAAAAATTAATATAAATTATTTCTATGTAAAACTACCAATTTGTATAATTTTTTCTCTATGTATTCTATTTATTTTTTTTATATTCAGTCATGTTTTACTTTTTGACTTTAAAATTTTACCTGACAATGAATTTTTAATTCAAAAATGGGGGTAAAATACACATATCATAATACTCTAGAAGACGCATTTATTTATTTATTTTTATATATTTAATTAAAATTATTTTTAATTTAAGATAATATTAATTATATGGCATATTTTTAATTTAAGATATGCTATATAGTAAATTACACCATTTATCAGTTTAAAACTGAAAGAGTTCAATGCAGTTCAGACTGCTGCTAAAAGGAAATACATGCATAATACTATATATTTATAAGAAAAGTCATTAATATTTTAAGCTAAAAAAAGTATATCAAGAAGCAATTTATAACCTACGATTCTTTTGTGACTTTAAATACCAAAAACCAAATCAATTATGCTTTTAATTCTTACGCTTTTTTTTTGGCCTTTTGAAAGAATAAGGAATGCACTTTACAATCAGATCCAGCACCATCAACAAAATAATCAAGAATTAATTTTTTTAAAGATGTCAAAGATGTGTCGGACATATTTTCTGTGTGTACTACACAGATCAACATAAGCTGTTCAGTTTTTAGACTTAATCGTACTGTCAATTGGCGCCAATGACCTTTATATGTTTCTGGATCAAATACAGGAATTTTAGATGACCTGACTAAATCCTGGAAACGCTAAAATAACATATAGTACAGTAATGAATAATAAATATTATAAACTTATATACATAATAATATTCACCAACATTGTGATTTTTATATAATATCTTACATTAACTACATTTTTCATACGCTGAGGAACATTTGAAATTTTATCAATAGATGCTACACTAGTTTTTCCTTGAACATAAGAACCAACGCGAAAACCAACTACTGGCTCTTTATTTTCAGTGTCCATACCTGAAAAATTATAAAATTACAAAATAAGATTATGCTTACAGGAAAATTACTTGTGGCATTTTTTCAAAATTTCAATACATCCAAAATTGGGGATAATTATTGAAAAATAATTGAATATAGATGAGTATTATTATTGTACATGTACAAAAATGAGTACTTTTATGTTTGTGTATTAATGGTCAAAATAAAATATTAATAATTCAAATCTTACGAGTATAATATGTGTTAATGAAATTCTATTCACAGTTATTATTTGTAGTTTAAACAAATAAAACATTAAAAATTATCAAATTAAATATCTTTTTTTTAAATAATACTTAAATATACAATTTTAATATTGTTTTTACTCAAATAATATTCTAATAATATATCAGTTATATTACCTATAGTAAATTCACACTTATTTCTGTAACCAACACATTTTTCAATATCGTCTTTTAAACTTTTTATTTCTAAAAGTTCACAAGGGAGACCATCATATGTATCCTGTTGTTTTTTTAACCATTCAACTAGATTTAGACTGTTATTAGTTCGTTTCAATTGCTTACCATAATCCAAAAGTACTTTCTTTACAAAGTTAGTTTTTTGGATTAACTGAAACCAATACAACAAATATATTAAGTATATAGATTTGTAATGTAAATATATCAAATTGAATTTAATCCAAATATGAGTCTAAGAATACTAGAACATAATGGATTGAAGAAGTATTAACTATATTGAATATTATTATAAATAACTTTAAAATTATTTTAACATATTTTTTTAAGGGGAATAGTCTTGGGGACAAAAACATTTATTAAAGTATTAAAATAATTAAAGATTCTAATAATAATTTTAATTGCATTTAGTTATACATAATTATAAAATATAAAAAATACTGACATACTTCACGTTATGGTTGGGCCACTTTTGTAGGTGAGAAGTTGGAAAGGTTGAATATAAAGGAGAATTTAATGCATATCTGTATGGAACAATTAACCATTGATAATAAAATACGATTCTGAGCAAAGTTTGGTTATATATGTTTTGGAAGGCCATAATATTTACAACTTTCATCAAAATTTGATATTAGAATTCTACATTATACTCAATTTGTTTTAACTGAATTACAACAAACAAATAAAATTAAAAATAATACAATTGTAAAATTTTGCTGTTTTTTCCCAATTATTATGAAAACCATTTGGAATATCAAAAAATTACCTTTCAGGAAAAACTAGTGCAAAAAAGTTATTTATAAAGAAAAAAAAAATTATTGTATAGCTCATTAATTTGATTCCAGATTTATAATTTCTTCGAATCCTAAAAATATAATAATTTAAAAAAATTGAGATACTTAATACTATATTTTCTAAAAGCTTTTGTGAAAAATGCTACTTAATATATATTGTCTTAACTTTAAAATATACACATGCATACAAAAATAAATATTTATGAAATATGTGCATTTAAACAACTAATATGGAACTACTGACATATATGTAACACAAAGTTTAAAAAATTGATTATTTACTAATTTAGATAGGTAGAGAATATTCAGTAAATGCAACAATTCTTTTGATCTGGCATATACATTTTTCCTTCATATAAAAAGAAAAAAGAAATTTCAAATAGGGCCAGAATATTTTGAAAATAACACCATGTCTAAAAAGTGCTTGCATATTAGGTAATACAAAATATTATGATATATCAATTTATTGTTAAAATCGATTTACACGGAAATAGATGTAAACTTTCTATTTTATACAAATTATAACTTTCTTATAAAAAATGAATATTAATTTTAAGTGGATTGATTAAGGTTAATTCATACAGATTGGGGTAAATACATTTTGAAACAAGCAATGCTGTATCTCAGTTAATCAAAAACATTTTTTTTTTTTTTTTTAGATTCTTAGTACCTATTATGAAATGTGGACAAATTTTTGACAACTCTCATAGTTGTGCATACATCCAACAAAAATATGTTCACATACAAGTCTGAACTTTAATTAAAATTAATAGAAATTAATAGATAGATAATGGTAAATAATAAACTTACTATGCATGATACATAATATAAAAACATTTCTTACTTGTTTTTCATAAGGTATATCAAATAATGGAGTGACAGCACTTATCATCTGCTGTTCTGCACCAATATTATCCAACTTTTTTCTCTTTTGGTCTGAATAGTTGTCAAATTGTTCATTACGTTTTTGTACCATTGGATCAGGCACAGCTTTGGCGTTCTAGTTAAGTTTCAATAAAATATAAAAACAAATTATTAAAATTATAACAAAAACATGAACTAACATGGACTAAACACTTACACTGGCCTCTAAAACTGTATTCTTCCAATTATATCCATTTAAAACACCTAAAGCTACATCTTTATCTTCTTCCGAACGAAAACATACATACAACCATTTGCCATTACGATTAGGCGTTTTGACTTTAGAACATTTTAATTTTAATTTTTGATTGACTAATTTCTTGAACTCCTGAAAAATGTGCAAGTATCTATTAGGTACTTTATTTTTGTTAACTAATTTAAATAGTGGACTATTAAACACAAAATTTTTTTTTAACTTACAGCAATTCCATAATATTTGGGAAGGTTTCTCACTTCTACCTTGTACTTTTCAGAAGTGAAATCATTCCGATCTAAATAAGCAAAAGGATCTTCTTTTACCACAGGTTCTACTTTATCTTTTTTATCTGCATTTTCCATAGGTTCTACTTTATCTTTTTTATCTGCATTTTCCATAGGTTCTACTTTATCTTTTTTATCTGCATTTTCGATTTCAATTTCTTTAGTCACAGTGCCTACTTGACTTTCTTTTTCCGTTTGATCGTTTGAATTGTTTTCCATGGTACTTACTTCCATTATATAAGAAGTAATACTTTATTATAAACTCAGCAAATATATTATTTTCAGATACGAATTTGAAATAAAAATAAGGTTACATAAATAAAATTGAAAATATTAATAATCATAGACCGGTTGATTGTTCCAATTTGTATTATTGGTATTATGACAATATTATGATGTAGTAAGTTTATAACCAAACTTTTTTACGATATTTGTTTGAAATCGTTATCAAATATCATTATGGATGATAAGAGTTCACGTGTTTTGATATCAAAAAATTGATTGTGTTTTCATTCTTTAGCTAATAGGTACTCATTTTTTATTTTTTACCTGTTCCAATTTGTCAAATAAAATATAAAATTATGCCGCAAGGAAAATTCAAAAATAAATCTCAAATTTCATTTACCAAGAAAAAAAAACAACAACCAAATAAAAGTAGAAAAGGTAACTACCTAATTCAATAACTATTGAACTATTTGATTAGTAGACATTATGAAATTATATGCATTCTAAATATTGATCTGATATTCTTAATACTTATTGTATGATTAATTTAAATGTACTTATGTACTTTTTTGTATAGCATGTCCAATGCCTTCTAATAAACACAAATATGAAGAAGGGCAACGAATTAAACGCATGATTAGCAAAAATGTAAATAAATTGGCTGAAGATGAATTAAGAGCATTGGCTACAGATGGCAAGAAAGTATTTTTATCTAAGAAAAAGAAACAAGTTGCACAAATAGTACAAGAACCAGAAAACAAACCTAAACAAATTAAGATTACACCAAAATAAATACTATTATAGGTATTAGGTACCTATAATATCTTTATATGATTAATGAATTGTATATAATATAATTTGTTATGAAAAAATAATTAATTATCAAATTTTATTTTATAGTATTTATCAATTTGTCTTATTTCTTAAAAAGTAAAATTCCAATATTATAATACAATCACTAATCATAACTTGCACAATTTTTTAATTTAATTGTAAAATATACTAAAATTACAGTACCTTCATATATATTTTGTTTTTAGTTATTTTATAAACAAAATTATTTTCATATAATTAAATTATTATCACAGTTATATTTATAATTTACCTATAAATTTGATTAATTTTTGGAACTATTAATAAGAATATAAGATACTAAAGTACCATTGCTTTTAAATAGTGTATACATTTGTGTATAGTACCTATTTGTTTTTAATCAATACTATTGATATTATCTACTATTAGTATATCTGAAATTGTGGTATAAGTACAGAGATTTAAATAAGTATATTTATTTTATTAATAATATAAACAATGTCAATTTGATATATTAGCTAATCTATCAAAAATGCTTAAATCATACTTATTAAAACTACTACAAGTAAAATTAAAAATTACTTCTCTAATGCACCAATTAAATCAAATACTTCAAGAAAGTTCTTATACACTATTTGACTGCAACAAGATTTTTAGAAGAAAAGTTATAAAACAAATAAAAATTAACTTAGTTTTTGCTAGATGATATATATATTATTATAAGTACTTACTTAATTTAAGTCAATTTTACTATAAGTGTTTTACCCATCTCTAAAATCACTTCGAAATGTATTTTTCCTTGTACTTTGTTTTATTATTTTGCATGAACATGTTATTGAAAATTTTTTTTTTGTAATTACATTACCTACATAATAAAAGTAAGTACCTACTTGTTATGAATTATAATAATGATACAAGTCTATATATGTGCATGTTTATTTTAAAATTAATTAAAGTATATTTTTCATACATAAAATCACTAAACATGAACTTGATATATATTTACTGTACACATTATACAGTTAATATTGCTGATGGGTATGCCACTGTTAGAAGAGAGGATATATTATAGAGTAATTTAATTTATATCTGTACACGACCAAAAATGATTCTGAGCAAAATATTATTAGTCTTAATTTTTTCCCTTAATGTGGGTTCAGTTAAATTGTGCAAACAGACTATATGAACTCAAATTAGAGCAAACTAACTACATGTACATGAAAATCTGTTCAAAATTTTGTACTGTGTGAAGCCGGGAAAAAAACTGCAGTTATAGTAGTTAGAGTTTACCAATGTGTATAAACGGATAATATTATGCATTTTGGATAAAATAATAATTTAAAAAAAATTAAAATAATTATAATTTAAATTGATATAATATTCAATTAATATTATGTACCTACTACCTGTAATGAAGTAGTTACTATGAAATGTTGTGTATCTCTGGTGGATCAGCCATCAGGTGTATTAGTGATAGATAAATACCAAATGGACATTACCAGATTTTAAATTAGACATCTTGTAGAGTAGGTACAAAACATTTAGTTACTACATTAAAAACTGAACAAAAATTTGTGTGAATAACTGAATGTCCAAACCCAAATAATTTACTCAGTTCATTTGTATAAAAACACCTCAATTTGGTTGAAAAACAGTTTAAATAGGATTGCCATACGTCCTGGAAAAACGAGACTGTCACCTATTTTTAACTTGTACCATTTTCCCAAAAATAAATGTCGGTACTTCAATATGTCCTGGTTTTCAGAAAAAATTAATATTATTAATTTCAATATTTTCTTTGAATAATAATTGTAATTGAGAAATAAGGATAAGATTTTTAACGAATACGGGATAAAACTACAGATATACAGATAAGGTAACTCTTTTATATATCTGTGGATAAAACCATAAATACCAATTATCCAAATTAGTTATTACTTGTATGTTTTATAACAATCGTTTTAATGATTAAAAAAAAATAAAAATACAATTATTGTTGTATCGTTTTAGTTTATAAGATAATAAGTCGTTTTTTTTTTTCAAATACATATAAATTATATATGTATCTTATAAAATTCAATTATATTTCTAGTCTAATTTTATTTGCTATTTTTTTTATTTGTCTTGGATTCGCTTTATAAAATTATGGCAACTTTAAGTTTAACTGAATCTTTAAACAAACCTTTATCCCCAAAATAACCCAACAATTATGCAAACAATTGGAAAATTTTAAAAACTAGTTCAAAAATGCTAAAAGAAAGTTCTTATAAAGAATTAGATTAAAGCAAGGTTTCTGGTAGAAAAGTTATTTACAGACAAGAACAAAAAAGCACACATAAAAACCAATATAATCATTGTTTCGTTCAAAATCTAAAATAAACATAATATACAAAATATAAACTAACTGTAATAATTGTATCTAATATAATAATTCCTCATATTCTAAAATACTATCATTACAGGTATCTAGGATACTGTAAATATATTTTATTAACAATTTTAAATTCTTAATTAATACCAATATAATGAACGAGAATAAAATTATTTACATAACTTGACAATGTTTATGATAAAACTACATATAATACCAGTTGGGTGATAGGTATAATTTTTTAGCCACAAACGATCAAATTCTTGTTTTTACCTTTGGTAATACTGGGTGTAGAGTTGTCTTTCAATTCTATCACTCCACTTTTGGAACCTTTTATTTCATGTAATAACCTAAAAACAACAGATGAATAGTAATATTATTTTTTGTGAGTCCTTATAGTATTTATATATTTATATTAGATGATTATCTAATATAAGATCCTAATAATATTGGTAAATTTCCCATAGATTTTGTAAGAATAGGTGCTTCCCAATTTTTAAGTGACTTTTTAAAATATATCATATTCTTAGATACCTATGTTTAATATTTATTACATTTTTGGATTTTTAAATAGCATAGGTAAAACCAATTTTATATTTTTTAGTTTTATTTAGGTATTCAGACTTAATGTATATATTATAGAATGATGGGAATGATTTACAAGTAAATACATTAACATATTCATTTAAAATACTTAGAGACAAATATAAATGATAAAATAGTTACATAAAAAATAAAGAAAAAATAGTAATCATGAACAGTTGTTATGTGCTCCATACATATGTTTTATTGTTTCTAAACCTACATTCTTTGATGTTAATAATTTATTCTTTGGTATAAATGCCTTCTTTGCTTGACCTATACTGCTTCTTATTTCTTTTTCCACTTGTTCTATTTTGTTTCCTTTATATATTAATGGTTGGTTTAGTTTGTCTTAAGATTATAGCGATAGGATTATATGACTCCCTAAGCTAGTGGTTTAATTTAAATAGATAATTTTAATTAGATAGTGAGTAACATGTGAATACTTTCCCAGATAACGAAAAATTAGATGTTTTGAATGTTAATATACATTTATATTAAAATAGTATCTATTTAAATGTTAACAATATAATTATATCCAAAGGCATATTAAATTAGGTACCTACAGTAAAGTGTAACATGAAGATCTGACAGCTGCTATAACTTTTATTCTGTTCAATATTTTTAAGTTTTTAGTTCATGCAATAGGTACCTAAGTTCAAGAGTCATTCATTATGATTCCTCTATTTATTATTTAATTTTAAATTTGTTCAAAAATTGTTCTTACAAAATCAAATATAGCATTTTAATAAATATTCATTGAAATAAAATTTTCATGTTGTAAATATTTACTAATGATAAATCGTTAAGGTTCTAATGCTCTACAATTTTTTGAAGTTTACAAAAATGATTATCAAGATTTTTTTTTATAGAAAAATTAGTAAATCAATTGATATTATTAAGTAGTAATGAAAACAATTTAAATTATTGTAAAATTCAAAAAAATTATATTAAATAATTAAATACCTAACTACTTACTTATTCATTATTAGTAAATATTTGTAACACCAAAATGTTATATCAAAATGTATTTACTAAACGGTTATCTTGAATTTTATAAAAACATTTTTAATTTTAATTTTTAAAAAAAACATATTTAATAAAGAAATCATAGCACAAGGCTCCAGTTCTACTAATATTATTCAAAGAATAATAACATAAAAATATTTAACAGAACAAAAGTTGGGTACTTCAGGTTTCATATTTTCGTGTTGCAGCCAGTATAGTAAGCAGGTATACACTTACTTTTGATTAACGCTCAGTGTATTTATATTTAACAGTTTGCTGTTTTTCGATATGTTAATAAATTTTGTAACAAATTCTATTAAAAACGGGATTTCCAATATCAAATCGCCCTGTAAAGAAATTAGATATATATTATTGTTTATTAACCTAAATTTATATTATAACATTATTTGTTTTTTTTCTTTCGAGTATCTATCAGTCATAAATGAATGCACACAAATATTGCAGAATACATGATATTATTACATTATTACATAATATATTATAAATTGCGTAATTTAGTTTAAATAGACGTAGCGTATAAATTATATAATGTACTTTGTTGTGTTTGAATTGCGGAGAAATTCTGATGAGTAAAAAGTTATCTTTTCCAGCAGTGACTTCTAATTTTTTAATAAAATCCAGCGGTATCTTTTCCTTGGGCTTTAATTTGTTTTTGTGTATCTGTTTCAAGAACAACGTTTTATTTGTCAATATTAAAAGTCTGGTTCTTCGTTTGTATCCTTTCCGGTCGAATTTCACCACTTTGACGCCGTACTATAATAATAATAAAAAAAAAAAATAGGTATCGACTTGCAACAACATAATTTTCATTTTTCGTTCTCGTCAGTGTTCGCCGTTTCATATTGTATTATACGTTTATTTTCACAGTGATAATTATAATAAAATATAATAATTCTTACGACATATTTTTCATTTATAGTGCGCATGAACGATATTTTCAGATACTTCTCTACAGAATTCAGTCGTTCGTTTGAAAATAAACAACGTGTAATGCATTCATAATTACTTTTTTTATCTGAAATTTATAATAGAATTATTTAACTTCATTTGAATCGCCGAAGAATTTTTTTCAAAATAATATACCGGTTGATTATTTTATCATGATCCATTACCATACGATTAATTTTTATTGCACTTTCCTCCTCCGGTTTAAAATTCTCTTCTCATGAACGATGTATTCAATATCAGTGTTATGTATTTTTTTTTTCACGAAACCGTGCTTAAGGTTGTAGGTGGAAGGGATTTACATTTGAAAATGATTTGTTGGTATTTATTACCTACTCATTGGATGTATTCACGTATGGCGTATGGATGAAAATTTGAAAACAGTGTTAAAATAAAAATTAAAAAAAAAACCACACGAATCAAATTTAGGTACTTAAAACCGCTGGATCATCATAAAATAACCGTCCTGTATACAATTCTATAATGATTTTGGTACCTTTAAAAAGATATTCGGCGAGCATTTTTAATTCTAATTGTTTTTTACGTTTCAAATTCTGCGAAATATCGTATCTTTTATTTTTCCAAATGGTATGGATCGTTTTCAGTTTTTTTGAAGCCTTAAAAAAGTATACTGTAATTAATAGGAACTAATAGCTAATTAAAACGACACTACATTAATTTTAAGAACCGTTAACTTTGACTTTATTTATTTATTTGGAGGAACAAGATGCCTATTTTAACCAATTACCTAGGTACTTATAAATAATATTTTTTTTAGTTTTTACTGGATTTAGGTGAATTCAAATAAATTATATGCCCTGTATACGATTATTTTAAATGAAATAACTTATTCAAACAATAATAATATAAAATACCACCCAAGGAAAATTTTCTTTCAGGAAAGGTGCTACGTTTGAAAATCGGAGCAAGAATTTTCGTACACAATATAGAGAAAAAAAAAGCATCATTGTGAAACCAATACATTCATCGCTTCGCTCAGAATCTAAAAGTACAAGGAATATGGTACCGACCGCAATATTATTATATAGGTACTTTGCAAAATAATCTCATGGTGCATTAATACTATAGTACAAAGTTTACATCTCCATTCGCAATGTCTAGTCCCCTGCCTATCACTGAAAATCCTGGGTACGCCACTGCACAGATGTTAAGCGCGTTTGCGATTTTTAAATGTTGTTTTGTAGAAAGTATCATTACGAAAACGACTCTACACTTTTATTATTATTTAGTGTTTATTGTAAAAACAAAAACAATAATCGTATGAGGATTACTCACTTCGATAAATAATTTCGTGTGCCATCCCTTATTCAAAACCCGTACGTTTGCGGGTAATGACATCGTTGTAAACGTTCGTAAAATGTACCGACGGGTATGTATAATGAACGTACGCTTGACAGAAAGGTGTTCGTTAGCCATATTAATAAGAGTTTTAAATATAAATTGATTTAATAATTACATTTGAAAAACATAAAAATAATCCTCGCTCTAAAAAATGTACCTGACTACAAAAAAAAAAAAAACACCATACAATTACAATAATTACAATAACTTGTGTCTATATATATAAACCTTTATAGGCGAGTATATAAATAACAAAAAAAATCAAACATCCGTACGTATAACATACATCACGTCACACGGTTTAACTTTAAGTAGCCCTTTCGTATAATAATATTCATTGACTGTGTTGTGCACACAAAATTATTAATATGCCCTCTCCAAACGATTTGACCTCAGTCGAATCTACGTACACATTTTGAAATATTTTAATCGAAATGTATGAAAAGATATAATTTATAGCCCACACGCAAACAAAACAATAATCTGAATTAGTCCAATTTAAAACGCATTATATTTTGTTTAATTTTATAATAGAAATTTATATCCATCTATACAATTCAATTAGGTAGGCGAATGCTTTATTTTTTAGATTCTGAACGTAGCGAGTAATTTATTCGTTTTACTATGATGTAACAATATTGGAATGATAGTTCTAGGACTGTTACACAGGGCCGTATGGTGGTTCGGGGGGGGAGGGGGCAATAGCCCTCCGGTATATGTTAGGGGGTACTAATTTTTCACGACGAGTATGACAAAGTTTCCGGAAAAATTATAAATTATATGAATAATTCATATATTTTATGTACGCAGTGATCAGTCTATCAGTATAGTATCAGTACAAGCAGGACTTTTGAACAATAAGATTGCATCGATTTTTATAAAAAAAAAAAAACCAATCTTCATGTCATTAGAAAGAATCTGATGATGAGTTTAATAAGATGGCACGGTATACATTAAGCTTGGCCAGTTTGAATAATAGATCATCATGCCACACTTTAGCCAAGATTTTTTTTTTTCGTGTCTTAACGGCCGCGTGTGATATTTGTTGTGTTTGCTTTCACTATCACTTTCACTAATTGTGATAGAGTCCCTTTCCTTCTTTATCTAAAAATTTGCATGATCACGAGATAGGTAAAAATACAAGGTATTTTTTTTTTTTTTTATTGAAAAACGGTATAACGATGACTTGTTACGTTTAATTTTCTCCAATGACTTTTTTTTTCAGATTAGATACATGTGTATACGCATAGTAATCGTCATGCTTATGCACATTTTACTGCCTGTACGAGTATGTACGGTAACTACTTACGAATTACGATTCCAAACACGAATAATAATTATTTATAGCTTCGCCTCGCCGTGGGCATGTGCAATATTCAACCGATGTAAAACGCGCATCCGGATGCAACGATTCCGCTGGCCATCTAGTTCGGTATTTATTTTATTTATTTAATATTATTTATTAATATTTATTGTCGTATTATATTACGAACGTTTACGATTTCGGAAAGTCCGGACCTACACAAGCCGGTGGTCCGGTCGAAGTATCTGTGCGTACCTGTTACAGTGTCAACGGGTAGCTGTCTGTACCTATACCTACCTATACCGTTACGGTATAGGGACGTTCCGATACCACCGATACAAGTAGAGTATCGATACTTTTTTTTCTTTCGATACAAGTAGTGTTTGTGTCGATACCATGGTTTCGATACTTTACTCATATCGATAAAAAAAAAGTACTGGTATCGAATCATTCATACAATCTAACCGCCATCGGTTTAAAAAATACTCGGACGGGATCGAACAATTGTTTTCGTTCATTCTTTGTCTAGTGCCGAGTGCGACCACTCATCTACTATTACGTACTGTTCCAATAATTTCATATTTACGATGCCGCCTCCGATGGGTAAGCGCTCGATGTATTTTAGAAAAGTGGACAAATTAATCGCACAATGCAAAATTTGCTCTCAAAGTGTAAAATATTGTGGAAACAGTTTCTCGCTTAAACAGATTATTGCTCTTGGCAGATCTAACCCGAAGATCAATGGTTTCGAGTTATAAATAATTTTTGAATAATAATAAAATATTATTAAATAATTTGTATTTTGTATTGTATTAAAATATTTATTTTTTTTTCGATACCTATTTGTTAATTGGAATTACCCATAATAAACATGAGTTTTGTTTGTATTAAATGATTTTTTTTTTTTTTATTACAATTTATAATACATTTAACAGAGTATAATCAGAGGTGTGTTCAACACTACATCCAAGAATCAGCTGTCCCTGGCGGAAAAATTTAAAAATTCTTTATAGACAGCATTCGTATCTGTGCTTCATAACTACTTTCAGTTAAACGTTAGAAAAATGTCATTTTCTAAAATAAACCAAGATTTTGAATTCTTTCTTAACTTGGAAAGGGAAAGTATTAAAATATAAACCAAATTTTCAATCAATACTTGTCGGTCCTTTTGTTTCGATATTTTACTCATATCGGTATTTTAATTCGATTCGATACCAAGTATAAGTATCGATATTATTCTTTCGATATCACGTCCCTACAGACTGTTGCAGCAGATGTCCGTTCGACGGCGGCCGGCAGGGGCGGCAAAGACGGAACTCGCGTTATCAGCGTCGTTATCTACGAACAAGTGACCGGGGGCAAAAACGAAATTCGCCGGCGGACACGTTCGCCCCGGGCTCCGGCGGAATATTGTTACGACCGGACTGCGTTCATTAGAATGTATTTTCATATTTTTATTTGTTGCGCAACGGTTTCCATCCGTTCGGTTTCTCGCTCCGAACGTTTCTCGCCAGCATCGAATACGCGACGTGCCTAGTACCCATCTAATAGTAGTACCACGTCACTGGCGCCGTCAATACTTACTCCGAGTAATTTTCGTCGCCAATACTCTAGATACTCGTTCTAACGATTTCATAGACATCATTCGTTTTTTTCTCGAAGAGACCGTTTTGTTTTTACAAATCCATAATGACCGAGTGGGTCGAGAACGCAGTCAAACTGAAATCCAACATAGAGCTATACCCGAATCCAGGAACCAAAGTGTTTCAATACGGCACGTCAGGCATTCGTTACAAGTGAGTGCATAAATAAATAATATATATATATATTATAAATGAACCCTTGTCAATAAAGGTCCTCTCGGGTTATGGTACTGGAAAATCGTTACTAATAGACACTCTTATGGTTTTTTAGTTATGAACATTTGGATCACGTCATGCATCGTATGGGCATGTTGGTAGCTTTACGGTCAATGTATTTAAAATCTGCGGCAGTCGGCCTCATGATAACTGCTTCGCACAACCCACAAGATGATAACGGAGTCAAACTCATAGATCCCCATGGAGAAATGTTAGACAGCTCGTGGGAAGGGCTAGCCACCGAATTGTCAAACGCTTCAAATGTTCATGATTTATGTTCGATGTTTGTGAATATTGTTACAAAATATAATATCAGTCCGTTGTACACACCTCGAGTGTTTATTGGTCGTGATACTAGGTAAATGAATATCATTTTTATTAAATTTTTATGTCTGGATAAATAAAATTAAAAAATTAATAGAACCATTTTGTTTTAGACATTCATGTAAACAATTATTAAATGCCGTACTCAGTGGTATAAAAGCTTTTAAAAGTAATTTTGATGATTTCGGTATAATAACAACACCGATGTTGCATTTTTTTGTTAGATGTCATAATACCAATGGTTTGTATGGTCAACCAAATGAACAATCTTACTTTACTAAATTAACAAATGGTTTCAAAATAATGCGTAAAATGGTAAGTTCATTTGTTTACATACCTACACACATATTTGATGAAAATTTGTTTATAATAATTAGTATTTTTCTCCTTTAGTGTTTGAATTTTAAAAACTATAGTCCCATAATTGAATTTGATGGTGCAAATGGGGTAGGCGCTTTAAAGATGAAAGATGCAATTAAATATTTAGATAATACATTGGTAATCAATATGAATAATGATGATACGACTAACACAGAAAAATTGAATTTTAAAGTATAAACACAATTTTTGTTTCAAGTTTAGAATATTTATTTATTCAAACTTGTGAACTTTTAAATTTTTAAGTGTGGTGCAGACTATGTGAAATCAAACCAATGTCCTCCTACTGGATTGGCCATTAAACCATCTGCCAAGTATTTGTCTGTAGATGGAGATGCAGATAGGATTGTTTATTCTTTCATCGACGAAAATAATAAGTTTTTTCTATTAGATGGTGACCGAATTGCTACTCTTGGTATGTTATATAAAATTATATTAGTTCGCTTAATCTGTCATATTATTGTATTATTATAGTGGCTGGTTACATGAAAGATTTATTCACTGTTTCCGGTCTCAATGTCAATGTAGGTTTAGTGCAAACTGCATATTCAAATGGAAATTCGACAAAATATGTCACTGAAAAATTAGTATGTATTTTACATTTTTACTTATATATGTGTTTGTTTTTAATTCATATATATTAAAATTGTTTAATTTGTACTATTTAAAGTGTCTTTTCTAAATTACTGTTATTTTATATTGTATTATATTACTAACACATCCTTGTAATGAAACTAATTATTTTAACTGGCCATGATAAATATATAGAATAGTACAGAATTGCATAATAAATAATAATAATAATTTTTATACTAAGATAATTGATATTCATTTACCAATCTCAAGTTGTAAAAGTTTTTAATGCATATAAAAAAAATAGGTGGAAATTTGAGAAGGTAATATATGTACAGTCGTTTAATTTATATCTGTAAGCAATGGATTATTGAAAAAATTAAATCATAAATACATTATAAGTTGATTAATACTAGACCTGCGAAACTCTTTCGTCTTAAATAAATGTTATTTATGTAACCTAAAGATGACTTGGGCCAAAGCTAGTAGTTATCGTTATTATATTATTTTATTATATTTTTTGATTGAATTAATAATTCTATATTTTCTTAACATATTAATGAAGTATACAATTAATAATTATGATGTTATATTGAAATAATCTTTTCATTACTAATAATGTTTTAGAAAGTTCCTGTTGCATGTGTTCCAACTGGTGTAAAATATTTACATCATAAAGCAAATGATTATGATGTCGGTATATATTTTGAAGCCAATGGACATGGTACTTTATTATTCAAAGATGCAATTGGTGAACTTATTCGAAACCAGTCAGCTATTGAAAAAGACGAGTATGTTATCTATTTTATTTTTTAAAATTATGTATATTCTTTACTTATAAATACTTACCATAAATCATTTACTTGTGCACTTTTTATCTGATAGGTATGTATTCTATTATTGAAATAATAGTTGCATTGTTCCTACTAAATTAATAATTTTTAAAATTTACTGATTAGATTGCGCTTTATTGTTATTATTTTTAAGGATAAAGTTATTAGCATTAAAGAAATTGGTCTGTATTATGGATATGACTAATGAGACTGTAGGAGATGCTTATTCCGATATGTTAATTGTTGAAACTGTACTTTGTGAACGAGGATGGAGCCTAAGCGATTGGTATAACACATATTCAGATTTGCCAAATCGTCTTACGAAAGTAACCGTAAAGGTAAAAATCACTTTAGAATTTATTGATGTTTAAAAACAATATTTATGGTGAAATATTTTTAATAACAGGACAGAAATATATTTGCAACTGGTGATGCTGAACGAATTTGTACTAAGCCATTGGGTCTTCAAGAAAAAATAAATTCAATTGTTTCTAAGTATCCATTGGGTAGATCATTTGTCAGGTAAAAAAGATATTGTTTATATTAATTATTTTACACAATGTTAATATATTTTTAAATTAATTATATAAATAAATTCATTGAATAAAACTCACACTAGGAATACATGAGTTCACTAAAAATGTTCTTTTATTGTTATTAATTTTGATGTTTGAAAAAACAAACTAGTTTTCTGATTAAAGAACACAACTAGTCTTTTGTGTAGTGTTTATTATTTGAATTTGTATTTAACCTTGTTTGTAATACTATTTTTTGTAATTATAAACGGGTTGTGCATACATTGTGAAACTACGTTTTTAAAAATTAAACTCCATCTATTTATGTAGGTTGTTGGAATGTTGAATCTGAGTCTGTGGAGACTTCAAGAATGTGTCCGAGTGTTTGAATCACTTTGATCCACTCAATCTTAGAGTTTGGTTCCATGGTCTGGAAACTTTATCAGCTAGGACTAGTAGTCAGGAAACAAACTAGAACTAATTCAAAGAAGTTATTTTATGAATAGTAGCACATATTTAGGTATGTTAGGTCAGCCAGCCAGATAATATTCTTAAGTAGTTAGAACTAGAATTCCTTGGTTCAAGGTGATTTTATAGTATTGTAATTTTTGTATACAAACTAGTTAATGCCTTAATGATATTATAGAATGTTCCATCCAGTTTCATGTTTAGATAGAATCTCCCATTTGTAATGCTGTCTTATAAGAGAACAAATATATTTTTTTTATAATTATATATTGCATTCTTTTAAAATATAATTTTTTTCCTTGGTCCATTAGTTAAATTTAAAATATACTAAAATAATTCAATATACAGGGTTATTCATTAAGCGTGTTCACTCCATTTTTTGGTTAAATTTTGCATGTATTCAAATTTTGAATTTTGGAATTTTTAAGTGTAATTAAAGCTGATATTTTCAAATACTTTTCACAGCATTTAAGGAGTATTCTGCGGTGATACCAACTTTGGTTTTTCAAATGATATTAGAAATACTAAAAATTCCATAAATAGATGAATTATTACTTTAAATACATTTAATTGTTTTAAATTTTTGATTTCTGTCAACCTGTTAACGAGATATTTCACTTTTAAGTTTATGTATGGAGATAGTAGTGGAACACTAATAAAATGTCACGTACCGTGCTACTACTCTTTCCCTACCTAAACTTAAAAGTGGAATACCTCGTTAAAAAGTTGACAGAAATCAAACATTTTGACATCAAAATGTATTTAAAGTAATACTTCACTTATCTATGGAATTTTTAATATAGACTATCATTTGAAAAACCAAACGTGGTTCGCCACAGTATACTACTTAAATGTTGTAAAAAATCTAAATATTCGAAAATGAGGTGAGCACCAAGCACAGCTTAATGAATCATCTTGTATAATTTATATTCATTCTATAAATTGTAAAATGTATAAAATTGTGTGTTTGTACTAATAGATGAATATTTACAAAACAAAAATATATTTTATTGTTATGTTTATTAGATCCATTAATAAATAATAGCAATAATATCTATAGCAAATTTTGTACTATTTTATTTTACAGGCCTTCTGGTACAGAAGATGTTGTGAGAATTTATGCTGAAGCAGATACCCAAACAAATGCTGATAAACTTGCTGTTGAAGTGGCTACTACAGTTTATGATTTCGCTGATGGTGTGGGAAAAAAACCAGAATAACTTTAATTTTAAAAATATGTGTTCATTGAGTGCTGTAATTATTATCAAGATAATTAAGTTTTTTTATACATAGTTTATGATTGTTATTACATTTTTAAGTGTTAATAATTATTAAAAAATAGAATGATCAACGTTAAACAAATTTATGTTTTATATATCACTGTTTACACATTATAATTGTTATAACATTTTTTTTAAGAATTATATTATAAAACTTTTATTTTTATATGATGTTATTAATTCTTTTTACACATTTTATTAAAATTTAATACAAATGTTGTATCATTATTGTTGTATTTGTTTTACTAAATACCGTGGCTAAATTTGATATTTGGTCCATAATTCATTCGGGCTATCACAGTTTAATGGCAATCATACCAGAAATATGCTGGTTACTCTTAATCATAAGATTACATTTTTAAAAATTGTTAAAATTTCAAACAGGTAAGCCATTGTTTTTATTTTGATTAATAATATAATGGCCAATAGGCAATGTATTAAAAATTGAAGTTCACGCTATATTACAAAATACTCTCAAACACAGTGATTTTTATTTTTATTTCCAATGTATTGGTTTTACTATATATATTTTTTGTCTGAGAACAATTTTTTACTATACATGTTGATTTTAATTCGATAATAAAATAGTTAATTCTAGATATTTCATTGTTCAATATTAACCACGTGTCCACACCACTAACCCACCAATTTCCATAGGTCAATATTTCTTCCTTTTTGGACCACCTTATCAATGCTACTAAACATAAGATTTCTTGAACACCGGGAATTACTTTAAAAAATTCAAGATATTTTACTAATTATTCTGAGTTAAATATAAAAAAAATCAGCAAAACCGTGAATAAGCTAGCAAAAGAATGGCCAAATGACATCATATAAAAATATTTGTTGTGATCTATCAAAACATAAAATTGATTGTTTAAATATGTTAGGATAAACAACCGAAAACATTTATTGATAGTCAATGCACCAAATTTTGCAGTTGGGTGCAACTCTTTTCCAGTTTCTATGGTCTTTTCCTTGCCTTTGAAGATTAAAAACATATCTGCACAACAAGACTGGTGAGGAGTGATTAAATGGATTGATGCTATTAAACTTATATAGAAACGTGGTAGTGATCTACGAAGAAATCATTGATAAAATGGCTGAAGTAAGAGTGTGTAGCGTTGTCTTAATGATTAATATTATTTAAAGACTATTAATTTATTTAAAATTTAATACAACACGTTATTGTAATAATAATATTTAACAAAATGTTTTATAGTAACACTATAATCTTAATAAGTACCTATTATTGCAGTTGGAATATTATTCCGTAATAAATAAATAAATATTAGCGAAATATTTTTTGGCCACAATTTAATTTTTATTATAATACTTAAAAATAAGACGTCCTAGGATAATGGGGACGGGTGCAGCCATTGTTATAGATAATTTAATGTATACCGGGTAAGGAACGGTAATCCATTGCTTACGAAAAACAATATAGGTATATGTCATTTTATAGTAAAATAATTAAATAGACTTTATATATTTTCTTTAATAATATTTGTATAATGTTGTACCGATTTTCCCAGTTTTCCTACGTTCTTCCCGGTTTTCTCATGTTTTATCCCGGTTTTTCACATTTGCTAGGAAAACTCCTGTGAAAATCGAAAAACGGCTTTCTAAAGTACCTCCCTAGTAAAATTTCCTTTTTAAAAATTGATATCATTAAAAGTTGGAGCAAAATTGTTGGTAGAAAAGTTGTACACAGAAAAAAAGAAGTCCGTAATATATTATTTCTAATACCTACGTTTCTTATATTTTCCGATTTTTTTCGGTTTTTCATATTTGATAAGAAAACTCAAATGACCTCTCTAAAGTACCTCTCTAGTGAAATTTTCTTCTAGAAATATTACTATCATTAAAGGTTGGAGCTAAATTGCTGGTTAAAAAGTTGTGTGCAGGAAAAAAAGAATAGTAATATATTTCGTACATTTTTCCATTTTTTTCGATTTTCAATTTTTATGAAAAAAATTTTGAGAAAATCGAAAAATACCCAAAGTACCTCTCCACACCGATTTCCTTTCAGAAACGTTGCAACACTTTGAAATTCGAGCAAGTCTTCTGGTAGAAAAGTTGTTTACACATAAAAAATAAAAAGGCATATATAATACCTATTTAATTAATTTACCATAATATGATATAAATATTGTTGACAAAGTATCACTATCAACTGAACTCCACTCACAATTGCTTTTTCGTTAACTGCATTTTAAATAACTTAGATTGACAACTTATTGTTTAATTAAATGTTCAGAGTTTTAGTGTTGATTGGTAGAATGAATAATGGACAACTGGCTACTGTTAATATATTTAACAAATCTAACAATTTAGGTTTATTTTGAGATCAAGTATAGTGAAAAACACGGTCTTACAAGATAAGGTCGAACTCATTTCCAAGTTGTACCACTGTAAAATTCAGCGTTGACCTACGGACTTATTTTGATGTTATGACTTTATACTACTTTAAAATAACCACGAACAACAGATATCAATATTATACTCACAGATATTTAAAACAATATTTTATATATCTATGATTATACTAGATAGCCGACTCCGTATATTATTGTATGATTAGATAAACCGTTAGCCGCCATTTGTAAATAGGTTAATGTTTGCTAAAATATATCTTTCTTTAAAAATACCTATAGGATCTATTACATCTATATTATGATATTCATAATTTCCATATTATTCCAATTAAATAGGTTTTGATATTATTTTCAATTGAATTATTAAAATATTCATCCGAGGAGTGTGTTAAAACAAGTACCTATGTGAATTTCTGTATTCTAACAAGGTTTAAATTATGAAAGTTAAATATTAATAAACTTAACATGCTTGGAATTGGAATCAAAGTGGGTGGTATATTAATTCCAATGATCCGGTTTGCAGACGACATCGTAATACTAGCAAAAACAGAGCACGACCTTCAGAGAGCTCTGGAAGAAATGCAAATAATTATAAATAAGTATCAAATGCGTATAAATTCAAGTAAAACAAAAATTTTAGTTTGTGCTCGTGAACCCACAATTAACGCAAATATTTATTTAGAAAACCAACTTATTTCCCAAGTTTCTAGTTTTAAATACTTGGAAAGTCTAATAACATCAGACGGAAGAAGTTCACAGGAAATTAAACAAAGAATCGGGCAAGCAAAAACAACTTTTATCAAGAAAAAGAAAATTTTGGTTTCGAAAAAAATTAGCAGAGCAATAAAAAATACTTTTTTAAAAACGTTTGTATGGAGTGTCGCTTTATACGGCTGCGAAACATGGGTTATTAATGAAAAGGAAAAAAGATCCCTGGAAGCATTTGAAATGTGGTGTTGGAGACGAATGGAAAAAATAAACTGGACAGAAAGAGTAACAAATGAAGATGTATTGACCCAAGTTGGAGAAACAAGATCCTTAATTAAAGCCATAAAGCGACGACGATGGGACATGATGGGACACGTTTTACGTCATGACGAAGAACTGCATCATACTATAATAGAAGGTGCAATTGAAGGACGGAAACCACCAGGAAGACCAAGAAACTCGTACATATCTCAACCGAAAAATGACGTAGGGTTTGATACATACGTCGGATTAAAAAGACTTGATAAAGATCGTGATAAGTGGAGAGCGAAGTTAAAAACGTTGTGAACTACCCTAATATAGGTTGAAAAAAAAAAAAAAAACATTTATTTTTTATTCACAGGTAAATTAAGTTTTTGAGAATTTGGCAATTTCTTAAAATTTTTATTATCAATCGTCCCTTCGTTTTCGTGTTAACTAATGAGGAACACGTTTGTTTGGGATAAACTTGTGGTGTTACAAAACCTGGCTTACAAGTATTGCAATCATCAATGTATTTCAACATTTGTTTAGATAAATACCCTACAATTGTAATTAATTAATTTTAATGTTCAATACAATTTTACAAATAATTATTAATGGTAAATGTATCACAATATTTTGTTACATAACAGTTAAATAATATATTAGACAATCTATTATTGCAGCCTTTGTATAATTGTGTTCAACAATTTCATCAAATTCCCAATCTTTCTCTTCAATTATTTTATTAATTTTTACATTTATGCCATATTAATTATATGTGTTATGTTAATATTTATCTGTAAATGTACTTGATTTTCAAACTACATAGGAATCCAAGTTTTGTTTTCTATTTAAACAGAATTCACATATTTCACTCCGTGTAATCAAAATTAATGTAAAGCTAACAAATGGAAGCTTTATGATAAATATTGTAACATAAAAAAACAAAATTAAACATATAACTTTAGATACAAAACAGTCTTCAATTGAAAAACCACTAGTTTTTATTAAAAATGAGGGTAATTTTTAATAATTTTTGACCTATTAATCTACTCATTAGTCATAAACTCATAGATTTCATCACGTACCTACTTTAAGTCGTTAATCCGTATTTAAATCCTTTAGATAACCGGTTGTAATATAGGTAAATATAAATTAATTAAATAAATATAATAAGTAGGCACTTATACAGTTTATAAATTATAATTATCTTGTTCTTTTTGTACGATAAAATTACTAGGTATATATTAGTTTTATTACTGAAGTTCTTAAAATATCTAACTGCTATTAGTCTACCTACAATAAACTTGAAAACAGCCGTTTGAAAAAATAATACGTAGTTCGCAAACGGCTACCCCATTTCAAAGAGCCTAGTCTTTTTGCAAATGACTAATTTACCATATGGTCCACGACATACATATTATATTAAATCATATATTTAATTGTCTGTATTATATTGATTTTTTTTAATTTGTATTTAACTACATATTGTATTACATTTGACATTTATAATACAACTGAATAATTTTATTGTGTAATTGTATTATTTCTTTTACATTGAAACGTAGTATTTACCTATAAACAGGCATACTCAACCAAATATATTAGTGACTGTAACATAAATTCACAATTTAATCTACTGTAAACTATACTAGTTAATATAGTCATGGGAGCTACATAAATTTGTCATAGGAACTATCGTAAAATGCATTCAACAATTTTGTTTAAATGTGGTAACTATAAAGAAAGTTTAAATCAAACACTATGAATAGTTAAATTTACTATATTATTTTGGATAATTCATCTGTGGAATTCGTAGCTGCAGTTTTAGGATATTTAACTAAAATTAGCGGTTTCAACAATAAATATAGGTGTCCCATATACAGTTTTAAACTACAGGGAAATCAACTTGAAAACCCACTATTTGTAATATACTATTTTTTTTCCGTGTAGGCGAATCTTATCTAACGTACGAGGAGTCGTGTACTACACTCACTAGGGTAGAAACTGGTTTAAATTCTAGACCGTTAACCACCCTGTCCTCCGATCCTTCCGATTCAGTTTATATCACAACCGCTCATTTCCTTATCGGAGACTCCCTAATGGCGGCATCAGAGCGTGATGAAACGAATACGCCGGATAAACAGTTCAGACCGTTGGCGTCGCGTCAAGACAGTTTTCACAAATACTGTGGAAACGTAGGAGTCGTGAATATTTGCGTAAATTGCAAGAGTGGGCTCTAAATGGGCGTGCGAGAATGGGCCCGAATTACATATCAACAGTGCGGTTCTTATCCGGGAAGACCACCCGCCCCCATTACGGTGGAAAGTTGGACGGGTGACCGAGGTAACACGAGGGAATGTTTTTAATAATTCCCTCGAGGAATGTTAAAAAGGAAAATTATTCGCACCGCGGCAGTCGAAACTGGCGATGCTGAGGTGACAAGGGCGGTACGCAAGCTGCGTTCCACTACCGTTTAATGGAAATAACGGCCGAAAGTCAAAGGCCGTATATTATTATTATTATTTTTTTTTTGTTTTTATATGAATTATAATTATTATTTAAGAAATAATTTTTTTTTTTCTTTAAATATTATTGCTTATTGTGTTACGTTATAATCTACTTTGTTTATTTGTTATGTCAAGAGATTAGAGCTGTCGGTCGACAGAAATATTTTTTTCAAGCGTGCAGGTTTAGATAAATATGCAATAAGACATTGTTATCGGTCGAAACGACCGACGGTCCGGTAATCTATTATTTTTTTTATTGTATTCAAGAGTCAGTCGTAGAAAGCGTATCGACGAGCGCGTCGTGCCGGTTCCGCATAAAGTTCTATGAAACGAACGCGTTACAACGACTTAAGTTTCGTCTCAATTATCGATTTTAACTATTGCGCCGGCGAGACAATCCCGAGGAACCGGAAACGGAATCTTTATGGTCCACTCCGCAACAGTTATAGTTTGTATGCATACATGCACGTATATAATAAAATATTTATAACGATTAACGTCCCTATCCCTTTCGCGAACCCCGGCCACGCCACTGACGAACCGCCCGGCGGACGCACCGTCTACTATCGTCGTTACCTAAATAAGTTGTCGGACGAGTGCCGGCGCGTGTCGTGAATATGGGCGAAGGCGCGTAAATAACGTGGGACTGTAACCAAATACTGTGCGGATTAACCGAATCCACGGTGTTCGGCAGTCCGTCTCGAGGAGATGGCCCGAATCGCCCGAATCGCGCGTGCCGACGGGGCTTCACGCCGCCGCCATCGCGAATCGTACAGAATCGTATTGAACCGGCGGTGGTCTAAACGCCGCGGCGGCGTGGGAGGGGGTCAATGCGCGTCAAGGCGGGAACGGACTATTGTCGTGAGCTCACGTGACGTGAAAAAAGCGCGGGAAACAGGTTTATACAGGTATTTTGATGTATTAAAGCACCGCATTAACGTCGCCTCGCGCGTGTCACGTCACGTTTCCTACCTCACGCGCGATGAACCGCGATGTCACGTTTTGATTTTCCAACTTCGCACACATTTTCGACTGCGTGAGCTCGCGGATTTTGTCTGTTTTGTTATTATTCATCATTTGTATGCACTTATAATTATAACGCTCTTAATGTTTAGAACAATTTTACGCCAGTTCATTATCTTTAAAAAAAAAAAAAAAATTTTTTTAGTACGGATGAACTTCTCATTGAAAAAGTCCGCGAACATCATGTTTCGAAATTGAGTATTTTGCTTTTGCATGTCTTGTTTAATAAGTTCATGCAAAATAATCAAATTCTTCTTTTGTCATCCGGAAATACATGCGAAACCGTTTTGGTTCGTTTCGTAATTCACGAACCCAACGATAGAATTCGCTCAATTGGTTCCTTTTTTTTATCGATTTCATGTACCCAGATTGATCGGGTGGTTCTTTTTATTTTCCTCGTCTGAAACCACAAATACAGCTGCTGTTTCCAATTCTTCTTCCCACTCTGAACTACTTGAAGTTTCTCTATCCGTTTTAAATTTATTATAAAATAAAAATGTGGGCGAACACAGTACATAAACAGTGGAGTTCATTCAACAGTCGTACAGTGACTCAAAAGTGACTCTGAACAAAACTGTGACGTGATAAAGCATGAAAACTTGATAATGTGACAATAGTTTGTTTCTAAGCGTGACATCACGGTTAAAATATGCCAATGTGACAACACGTGAGCTCACGTGACGTGACAATAGTCTGTTCCCGCCTTCACTAACCGGTTTCCGTTAAAACGCGGTACCGTTATTTCGTGAGAGAGTATGCGCGTCGTAAGTGGTTTAGCAGATTTGTGTGAAAGGTTTTTGCCTAATGTCTGCACGTTTATTAATTGTATCGTTATCGGTGTACAGGTACCATGAACCGGACCGTGACTATTTCTATCGTTTGTACTTTACTTACATTATATATTGTATCTTTGAAATTGTTAGACGAAGAAACGGGTAAGAAACAACCTCATATCGTCGTCATAATTGCCGATGATTTGGTGAGTACCTACTTATTTACATATTTAATCCATGCTATTTATTATATGTTACCGTTTGGTATGAGACAATTTTTGTAAATAAATCATAATGAATATTATTTGTACATACGTATCTGTATCTGCGTTCATTTCAGGGTTGGAACGATGTTGGTTTTCACGGTTCTATTCAAATACCCACTCCAAATATTGACGCACTAGCTTATAATGGTATAATATTAAATCGGCATTATGTACAACCGACTTGTACACCGTCAAGAGCTGCTTTGCTTACTGGAAAATATCCGATTCGTTATGGTATTAATAGATTTTTCTTTTGTTTTTCTTATGCTTTGCGTGCCTGTTGAATAGGCTCCCAATGTTTTCCCGCGTTTTCCTCCGCTCGTATTCCCCAGTATCTCGGTTTCGTATAGGTCCATATATTTTCCTCAGAATATTCCTCTCGAATATCAACAGTTTTCCATCGTCACCTATTGTTGTCTACCACGTTTCACAACCATACACGGTGATTGGACGAAGATATATAGTATAGAGGTACTATAGAGTTTTATTTTGGATTCTTTTGATATTAATCTTAACTTGAAAATCCTATTGATGGCAAAAATAACCGCGATTTGCTGCCGCTATTCTCAGATTCATCTCATTGTGTATGTTATTGTTAGTGTTTAAATTCACACCCAAGTATTTAAATTTGTCCACCCGCTCAAAAGTGTAACCTATTTTGAGATTTTAAGATAGATTTTAAGAGTCTCCCTAGATAACAATATCGTCCGCATATGCCAGTAGGTTCCTGTTCCCAACTAATTCCATGGACCTGTTATCTCTCAGATCTCTTACCACTTGTTCTAATGCCAAGGTAAATAAATATTACTAGAGACAATGCGTCTCCTTAGTCCTATTTTTATTTCAAAACTTTTGGACGTTTCTCATAAATAACGCACTTGGCACATTGAATTTCCATTACAGTTTTTGATTAATCCCACAAGTTTTGAGGGGATTCCAAATTTGTTTAGTTTCATCAAAAGTTGATCCCTGTCAATGTTGTAATATACTGTCGTAGATTAGTAGATTTATTGAACTCATAAAACTTGTCCATAACATATCGCAGTGTAAAAATATGATCGCTTGTCGATTTTGCTTTAACGAAACCACACTGATAGGGTGTAGACAATTTTGGTGCAAATTGACCCTAAATATATACAACATTTGTAATTTGCACCATCTCATGTAGTAAGAAATACCAATTGTAATTTGCACCAAAGTTCAAATGGATTATTCTTTCGATAGTATCTAAGTACAAATTTCGGTATTAGAGTATATGTTGATTGGCTAAAGACACAGAATATTATTTTCGATTTTGAGTGGTTGTTTCACTTACCTATTTACACCGTTTTACGGTATGTCACAGTATTGACTTAAAAACTACCTTACAACAATAATATACGACAGATATATTATATAATATTATAACAATTGTATTATTTTAGGCAAAAATATAACTTAGTATTTTTCTGTTACAAATGAAAAGTCGGAAAGACTTAGATTAGTATTTGGTCGAAATAATGAATTACGCGATTACGACGGATAATCGAACGTCAAATTTTGAAATGATTACCAGGTAAAGTGGCGGGTAGTCAGGAAACCCGGTAATAAAATACAGTAAAACTCGCTTAAGACGCTCTTTAAGGGACCTGCTCTCTAGAGCGTCTTAAGTGGGAGCATCTTAAGCGAGTTTACTGTACAATATATATTTTATCATTTTAAGTGAGAAAATGAAAAAATATAAAAATGTATGAAAGTTTGAAAATATCAATCAATTTATGTAATAATTATGTTTTATAGAACGAGTGTGTATTAATAAATTCATTATTTAGAAATAGAATATTATAAAGATAAACTAATTTTAAATAATAATTTTAAAATAATTTTTGGATTTTTAAAAATAGTAATATAGGTCGGCTAAAATTTTCTGTTATACCACAATGGGTCAATCGAATAGGCACTTGACAATCGAATACAAAGGTACTCATTTTGGTGCAAATTACAAACACTATTTTCGGCTACTTGTAGTGGTGCAAATTACATATCTTTATTTCGGTGCAAATTATAAACTCCCCATTGATTTTAATTACCTATTATCGATCGCTATTATAGATAAACGGGTAAAACCATGCATTCATTGTAACTCACGAAATATTCTGTTTTATATAATATGTTTATTTTTTATAACTATTTATTAAATTTTTAATTGTAATTTTTTCTATGTTACTACATTAAATACTTAATCCCGGGATTAGCTATTTGTTAACCCCGGTATTTCCAGGATCAAAAAAAAGTCGGGATTGTATTCTCTACCAACAGCAGTAGCCGCACGCACTCACCCGTCCCCAGTATCAGTAGCTCTTTAGTTTTAAAAAAACATTTTTCTTTATCTGTCAACAACTTTTCTTTTAACAATTTTGCTCCGATTTTCAAAGATAGCACTTTTAAGTAATACAAATTTATTTGGAAAAAAATTCACCCTACAGAGGGGAGGGGAGGCAGCTGCTTAACATCTCACCACGTACGCACACGGTACACCTATTATGTATATCTATGGTGTAATGATGGGTGATATTACATTTCTTATCGTACGGACGTACTACATACCTAACTATTTCAATCTCACACGTATCAAAAAATTGAATACTTAATATCAATTTAATACCTATATACGATCACACATATTGCATTGTATATAATGGATAATTTGTATTTAAAATTATTATTTTAGGGAAATAGGGAAACACTCGAGGTCTGAACTGTTAGCTGTAGTTCAGAGAAACAAAGCGGGGGAAAGGTTGTCTCCCCCCGGAGTTTGACTTGAAACCATAATAGCTATACCGAGGATTGGTTCTAGTATTTTGTTTCATTTTAATTTATAATACTTTGTTTAGGTGGGCAAGGTACGCCTATTGCTGCTGGTGTTCCGTCAGCGCTTCCGTTGGATAACAAAATTTTACCACAAGTAAATATGGCTATTTATACATGTTAATTTCCAGTAAAATTATAAATTGTATAGTACGTAATTGTTAATATATCGAAATGTTTTATTGATGAAATTTAAGTATTTAAAAGACGTAGGCTATTCAACTCACTTGATAGGAAAATGGCACTTGGGATCATACAAAACAGATTTTACTCCCACTCGAAGAGGATTCGACAGTCATTTCGGTTATTGGAATGGATATATCAGTTATAGAAACAGCACACATTCTACGGTGAGCCAATTGTACATAGAGGTACCTAGGTACAACCACATTTTATTCATTAGCATATCGTTTTGTAAAAATAGAGAACTATGAGTGGCAAAGATGCTAGACGTGGAATTGAACGGGCAGGAGATGAGATGAACGATCGATATGTGACTGATATTTTCACCGATGAAGCTCTTAAAGTTATACAATTATGTAAAGGCCAGGAAAAACCAATGTTTTTAATGTTAAGTCATTTAGCTGTTCATTCGGGAAATCCTGGACCAGAAAGTTTGGAAGTAGCAAATAAAACGCATAATAACATTCAATTTAATTATATTAAAAATGAAGAAAGAAGATTATTTGCAGGTAAGAAAATACGTAAGAATATTATAATATTTAATATCTAATGGTTTTAAATTCTGAGCAGAGCGAAGAATGTACTCGTGTATTGGTTTTTCAATAAATTTTGTTGTGTGCTGAGATTACTTTTTTTTTTTGTCTATAAATAACTTTTCTACCAGTGCCAGTAAAAAAATGACAAAAAGTTTTTTTTTTTTATTGATTTTTGGATCTGGTTGGTGCATTGATTAAATCATTTTTTGATTTTTCTTGTAGTTTTCCTGATTATTAAGAAAGAACGGGAAAATGCACGATTTCATAATTATCAAGTTTCTATTTTTTTCGTAATTCGGTTAAAAATAATCGTTAATATTTGACCTAGAATACTTATATTATCCTTTTCTATAAGTCTTTAAATTTTAAAAACATACGCAGGTGATTTTGTAGTTATTTATAGGTATTTGACATTCTTGATTTTATTAGTTTTTATTTAATTTTACGTAGACGTTTTGGCTGAGCAGACATGTTTGAATTGTTAAATATTTGTATTCAAGGTTTATCATAAGTTGTATACTAACCGGCAAAAAAATAAAATTAAGCGTAATATAGTATTTTTTAAATTTAAATTTAAGGTTCAAATTTCGAGGAAAATTGTAAAAATCGTGGCATTTTAAAACACGTTTAACTGAACTTCGTCCATAATTGTTTTTCGTTGTAAATAATTTACTGTTGCGAATAAATTTAAATTAACTTTATGTATCTTATATCTTCCCAACTTTATCAGTGGTCCACCTTTCAGTAGTATACCAGCCACTTTTTAATTTTTCTCCAAAAATAGAGACTATTATTCTATATTGTGTATTTGTGACTATTATATTTATATAACTAGGTAATATATATCTTATTCTCGTTAATTATGGAAACTTCTAGCAGCTTTATCTAGATTCAATTATCTCAAACTCAGGAATTAGAGCTGTTTTACTAGTGCGGATTGAATTGATAAAAATTGGTTTGAATTTCGATATGAATTCAAGTAAGTTGTTAAGGTAGTAGACGGGTATTTTTTATTCGTTGCTCACCCCTATAGACCCCCCCAATGAAATATTGAATGTGTGTTGCATTAGTGGTAAGGAAATATGTTTTAGGGTTTTAAATACTATCTCAACCATTTTTGTGCTCAAGTTCCACATTTTTATACGGGAAATTCCTAGTTTTAAAACCCTTACAAATTACTCAAATAAAGTATCGATAACAAGACTACCAGATAAAAATTTGACTCTAGTGACGTAGCTTTGCTGCTCACGGGTGTTTTTTGAATTCAAACTTAATTTGTACAAGTCCATATAACTTGCTATTTATAAAAATAATATTGTATAAATATATTTGCTGGACACACGATTCTGATTTAAAATATTTTCTATACAAATTATAGTAAATGGCATTATGATAGTTCGTTATTATATGTGCAGGCATGCTTACTTCATTGGACGAATCTGTTGGCAGTGTAATCGAATCATTGCACAAAAATGAAATGTTAGAAAATTCTATAATATTGTTTATATCCGACAATGGTGCACCAGCCGAAGATCCAGTATGGAATCATCAAAATTTTGGCTCCAATTGGCCTTTAAGAGGAGTATGCTTCTAATTATTATGTGATATTTATTTTATTTTAGCAGTATCAGCCATTTATTTTAGATTCTGAACATAGCGAGGAATATGTTGGTTTTACTATAAATTTTGTATGTGTGGGTGACTATAAGCAACGCATCTATCAGAAATCTTACTCCAATAAAAAAAATTACAAGAGATATTTTTTATTGCATTTTTTATATTTATGATGGCGTAATGTAGAAGTTTTTTTTATAAACGTTCAAAGATTAAATTTTAACGAAAATTGTAAATATTACGGCATTTCAAAACGTAAAAAAAGAACTTCGCTCCGAATCGTATTTCGTTATCAATTTTTTATCGTTTCTTACAGATGTAAATTAAATAACTTTACATACCCAATCTTTACAACTTTCCAACTATAATAGGGACACGCTGGTATGAGCTCTTTTTTTTTAAATTTAAACTTGAATGTTACGGTTAATATTTCATCCCTTAAGGTACTTAATTTGATTTTATATTTTTTAAATTAAAGTAAGAAAAATGAAATTTATCACCCCCAAACACAATTAAGTATTACATTTTTTTAAATGGCATGCAATTACTAATTTTATCTATTATCTGTGTATACTGACACACAGTGGTGTATACCTATACTGCAGGTTACTGTGCAGTTAAATTAATAATTGTCTCATAATAAATTATACAAATTATAGGAAAAAGGATCAGTACTTGATGGAGGTGTACGTGGAGTAGCTGCAATATGGAGCCCGTGGTTAAAAGAAAAACACAGTGTTTCAGAAAATTTATTTCATATAACTGATTGGTTGCCAACTTTATATACTGCTGCAGGTAATCCATATTAAATATCTATCGACTATTTAGTTATTAAGTATTAAATAGTGGTATAGTCGAAGGTATACGCGGCTATACGGCGTATTACAACTTCTCAATTTTAGAAGGAAATTTCCCTGGAGTAATGATTTAGGGAGGTTATATTTTGATTTACGAAAATAATACTTTTATTATTTTAAATTTTGTTTTTTTATTTTAATTCAATTAAAAATGTTTGTAGAAACTTGAAATTTAGAAACTTTAGAATTTAGAATTGCCTTTTCTAGATATGGTAAATTTTCAAAACATTTGAGCCTTTTCTGAGCTATTTATAGACATTTAAAATTTGCGAGCTTTTACGTAATATTAATTTAGTATTCTGTGGATAAACTTGTTAGACCAAACAGAAATGCTTGAAAAATCAACAGGAGGTTCGTTATAAGTTGTACTTAGTGGTCAACAAGAAAAATGTGAGTGTAATGTAGTATTTTTTTTTATATAAGAGTTTTATTATCAAATGTTGACGAAAATTATAAATATTCTAATGGCCTGTTAAAACATGTACGACTGAACTACACTCAGAATCTTTTTCGTTAGAAATGATAAACCGATGTATACAAAAAAAAATAAATAAATTTTCTTCTTTATCCTACTTTCTCAACTTCTCACCAACAATAGTGGCCCACCCATCGTGCGAATTATGAGCATCTTTTTGGTTGATGCGTATATAATTATTGTATAATGTGTAATACGCAGGTATACGCATAGGGGCGTATATAAATCGAACATCACTATTGTTCTTTTCGATCTTTTTTATAAGGTCATACACCATTTGTGCATCAAAATGTTTGACTATGGAAGGATTGAAAGTAATAAGGACTAAGGAGTGCACAATTATTTCCTAAATTTCAGCTTAATGTCCAGTACAGAGATTATAGATATATTGCAACGATAAACGCGGGTGAATTGTAACAACCACCCAATCCAGCCAGATATTGTCAAATAATTCGTTAGGGTTCGTTAAACGAAATACGGTGTCTTTTACCCCTCTTAAATACCTTCGCACCGTCTACTTTTCCTTGGTACGCTCTATCCTCGAATACGGAGTAGTTGTCTGGTCTTCTTACCTGGCCGGGGACCAATTAAAATTAGAGAGTGTTCGGCATAGGCTCTTGTCCTACGCCGCGTATATACTCAAGATAGACCATCCTCTTCACGATTATTTCCTCATTCTAAACACCTTAAAAGTACCGCTACTCTCTTCTCGACATCTGGATTTGACCTTTATCACCTCCCTTTTTAATGGCACATTGGATATACTTGATCTGCTGGCCATGTTTTACTTTCGCATCCCATCATATGGTACCATATATATGGTATTAGAAGCCACCAATTATTTCACGTTCCCACTCAGTTTACGCCCTATAGGCATAATCACCCCTTCACAGAATGTTGCGTAATGCAAATAGTTCTAACATTAATACTGCCCTAGTTTGATTTTAAGGTTTCACTTATCAATTTTCTATATTTTAAATCTGTATAACTTAGTTATATCTGTAAATATTCTCAAATACTTTTTTGTTATCTAAACTGTTCCTTATGCATGTTGTCGTTAGTCGTTAATTTTCAAAAATAAATAAATAAATAACATAATGTAACTAGTTAATACGCCAAATGTCAATATGACATATTTTAAAGTAACTATTATGAGTAGGTACTATAGATAACTAAGACCATAATAAATGTGATGTATGCTACTTTTGTATTTCTAAATATTTTGTTATTATTATTACTATTTTTTTTTTATTGTTCAATTTTTGACGCATAAATGATGTAAATGTTGATGCGAGGTAAATGGATAGTGGGCTCATAATAACCGCTGACGCATAGACATAATATACTATCACTTTACTAGAGCTGTGAATTTAATGCATTGCGTATCTTTTTTTTTTCGCAAAACCGTATAAGAAAATGGATTCAGTCAGAATCTGTTTTGGCTTATCTATACTTAAAATACGAAACCTTATTTTGCATATTTAACAGATTAAGGCATACAAATACATGTTTTCATGATTTTTTCTTAATATTTATAGTTTTTCGGTCAACCTGGTATAAATTGATCTAAATGTTTTTATTTATAATACCTAAGTCTTTTGGGGTTTATGCGTATATGTTTAACTAAAATGTATTTTGTATGTTCTCATAACACAGTTAAAGACTTCGAGTAAAATTATAAATCACTACAGGTGCCTATTTATTCGATAGTGTTTATTCGGGTACCTGTTTACGACACTATAAGTAATATAAAATTACAAAAAAAAAAAAAGATCCGATACTGGAGTACAAAAAGTTATTTAATTTACACCTGTAGCTGACGATAAATCACTGATTATAAAAAACGATTCGGAGTAAAGTTCAATTATATATTTTTTGAAATTTTCGTGATATTCATGATTTTCGTCAAAATTAGATTTTAAATATTATATATATATATATATATAAAAAAAAATACTGCATTAAAATATTTTTGTTTTTACCAATAAGTTATTTTATAAGAATTTGAATATCAAATTTTGACAAAATTCGAAAATAATACAGCCTTTTAAAACTTTTAAAATCTTCGTTGATCTAACATTAAGAAATAAAAATGTACCTATAATCTATTTTTTAGGTGGTAATTTAGAAAACTTAGATTCAGTTGACGGTATTAATCAATGGACAAGTATAACTGATAACTTAAAACAAATGAGAACATCAATTTTAATCAACATTGACGAGGTAAGAGGAGAAAAAGCATTGATTTTCAACCAATGGAAAGTTGTGAAAAGTAAATATTTTTGCTTTATCTTATACCACTACAATATAATATAAATTTTGTATATGGACTTTAGTAACCTAAACCTTAAGTTTAATGACTCGTCGTTGTGTTCCGACAGGCAATCGTACAAGTAATTTGGTTAGTTTTCTGAAATATAGCGGAGACACTGGTAATAATGGACCAGATTACAATATGTCAAACGTAGTGGAAAGTGTTGCTGGCTCGCATTTATCTAAACTCAATTGCATACTTTCAAAAGAAGACTGCATGAACACGTCGACCTCATACGATCTGTTTTACAAACTTCGTTCTCGAGCTAATATTGTCAATCAATGTTCTGAACGTATTTCCAACCCTGATCCCAATGAACATTATGAATGTTTTGATGATTATTGTTTGTTCGATATTCGTCGAGATCCTTGTGAGTATCGAAATGTAGTCAAACAAAATCAAGAAGCATTGAATATGACAGTATTCATGTTGGAACAGTTTGAAAATGAACTTGTGAATCAAACACTATTAACAGTAGATCCCAATGCGGATCCTCGTTATTTTGGCGGATATTGGGAAACTTGGATGAGTTACAATACAAATATAGTAGGTAATAGGTAACTAAATGGAAAACGATAAACAAAAAAAATAAAATATCACAAAACAAAACATAGCGTTAAACAAAAAATGAATAGTATCATTAAACATAGAGTGATCGTAACGTTACGGAGACATCGGCAGTCTCTCCGTTGTACGGGTGAGTACGACGGGAACATTTAAGTATTGTTTAATTAGTTTTATATTTTGTGTTTTAATAAAGTTTTCCGTGAACCATATTGTCTGTTTTTCTGTGAGTGATCGCAAGGTATATCACTGTAAAGTGCAAGATATATGACAGTGGCGTCCAACGTGGGATTGGAACCCACGTCCCGACCGAAATTAAGAATCTCGTGCTATACTAACTCAGCTAGCCGGCCCATAAAATAACGCCAAACGAAATATCAAAATAACAAAACAGAATATTTTATATTTTCGTTGAAATATTTCTTCTTGTTTTCGCGATTTATTTTATCTTTTGATTTTAACAATTTTTTAGTAGTGGGAGAGTAACAACGCACCACACTAATAATACTCCAATTTCAAAAGAATTTAATATTTATCAACATTTTATACATTTTTCCAAACAAATTTTCCTTGGAATTAGTTATCAATCATATTATTACATGTATAAATAATTTAAGAGGGCGAGACGTTCAGAAAACCAAAGTTTTTTATATTTGTCACCCTTAAATAAATAATAGTAGTCAATTTTTTATATTTTGAATACACTTTACAATAAACTTGTCTATTTTTTTTTTTTAATTGATAAAAAACGTTGTTCAAATGTTAAAAAAAGAACTTAAAATATTTTAAAAAGGCTAAAAATCTTAGGGAGCTATAAAATAAAATCCCGCCTCTAACAGCTCTAACTTATATTTATAATATACAACTGTCTAATACAACAAACACAAATTAATCTTTTATGGGTAATTAAAAAAAAAAAAATGTTGCGTATAGGTATTATAAATACGATTACTTTTAATTTTTTTTATCAATATATCATATTTGTAGTTATAGAAAATAGTATTTTATAAATTGAGGCTTTAGAGGGGGGGGGGGAATTTTATAGTCTCTACAATTTTTACTCATTAAAAATATTTTTTAAGTGCTATTTTTGAAGTTTTAAGAAATTGTTTATGGATTTTAAGAGCTCTAAAATTCGAGCCCTGGTTTGATACTATGAGATTACAATTATACATGAATTTCCAGAGTTACCAGTTGTTTAACAATTTTTTTTATTTTGTCTGCAATAAACTAAATAAAAAATCCAGGTGATTAATTTTATAACACAAATTAATCAGCTAAGCCATTAATCTAGATTAATCTAAAACAAAACATTAAGCATTTTTTTTTCTCTCAAAAAGGTACAGCGAGTTTACAACAACAAACAGATTTTGGAGTCCATAGTTTTCCATTTGTCATCTGAATGTAGTAATATAATGTGGTAATTAATAATTAATTAGTCAGTTTATTTAGCTAAAGAATTAATTAAGCATTTATACTATCTTTTCTTGTTATTGGGTGTTATCAGCTATTAGAACCATCCCATTACACAACTTATCCTCTGATTCTCCCTATCAGCTGCTCTTGCTTTCCAGTCTGAATCTCAATTTAGAGATTTTATATCTTTCTTTACCACGTTTTCACAAATTAAAAGGGTATATTCAAGAAGTCCTTTTTCCTTTTGAGTTCTTTGTCATTACTATGTGCAATAGTGGGTTTTTTTATTCTATATGAATTCACTGTAATCTCCTACTCTGGATTGTACCTAATGTTTGGTTTCTAGAAGAGTTTGTATAATTCATTGTTTTTTCTAATTCTCCATTTCTCCATTTCCTTGTAATATCCTAAAATATTATATTATCTATACAGCATTTATTTCATTGAAATTAAATACCTGAATGTGACATACCTTGCATTTTACTAATAACTTCAGTTTTAAATTTGTTATATAATCTGTATCTTATATTTTACTTTATGTTAACTGAAAAAAAACTGTATTATTATTAATATAAAAATATAATTTGCATTTTAATTATTTAAATAACAATAATAGTTTTATAAAAATAACATACATAAATAATAAATTTCAATAGTTGATTAAAAAATATAACATATTATAATTACGATAAATGAATAATGAACACCTATTACTGTAAACAAGCTGTACTTATGACAATTTGATCAGTCTGCTGTTTTTAATTTATTTCTATGTATAATTATAAAATTGTTCAAGAAATTTAAATAAATTAATGGTTAAAGTATATAACAGTTAAATCACCAAAATGGATACATTTTTAATAAAAATATAAAAATATATAAACAATTATAAAATAATACTATCTAATATAATATGCAATATTAGGTGGCAGTGATTTTCAAGCTGCAACATCAAAGAATCTGTCTAACATAGCAGAAACTTGAGCTGGAGTATACTTGACATATTTCTCTGGGTTCTTAGTAAACGACGTCTGCGAAAATCTAAAAACAAGTTTTATTGATTTATAATTCAAAATAGAAATATTGCATTAAGTCTTATATTACTTGTCATAGAAAGCACTATATTTTGGTAAAATGAATTCTTTATTATCACGTTTCAAACCTTCGCGTAATTCTACATCAGGAATTGTGTAGCCTCTTTGAAGTTTTAATATTTCTTCTATTTCTTTGTTAAAACCCTACAAAATTTATTAAGAAACAGATTTTAGTGCCTACATCAGTATTGAATATCATATTAATAATTTATTACGATAAAATATCATATTGTGTAGTAATATTTTTCAAATATTGAGATGTTATTTTTAAAAACTTTAAGTAAACAAAATATTTTCCAACAAGCACAAACTTACAGAAAATCGTTCTTTAATTATGTTACGATCCTTATCCTTGAGTTTGCCATGTATAACTAGAACATCCTCAAAATTAGTTATGAAACCTAATATTCTATTCCAGCTAAAATCATAGACACAGTTTAAATTTAAATGTGCGATAACATAAAATTTAAAAAGATACGAGTAATTCAATTATAACAACATAAATACCATTGTTGATATGATTTTTTGTGTAAAGCAATCATCTCATGATAGGTATTTTCACATTCTGGATCGGTCAAAGAAACTATATCTAATAAAGCTGATCGTTGTAATGACTTCACTACATAGTGACAATTGTTTAACCTAAACAAATATTTGACACCAGGTTCACTGTACGAGTCACTTCTATTTACAAGCATCAAATTCAGTTGAGATAATACTTTCTCTGTAAACAAATTAAAATAATTTTAGAAATAGATAGTTTATTATGAACATGCTTATATTAGTTTCTTACTGATATAAATTCCCAAAAGATATTTGTATCTTTCTGGTGTTGTGATATGATGCGCTACCATATTGCTATACAATGGCACTTGAGCTAATAGAGGACCTACACTATCTATATAATCGAGAAGTTGTTCCATCAACACAAGCACATCACTAGTCAATTGATAAACTGTACCATCTCTCGGTAAACCCATAGAATTGTCAGTTCTGACACTTTCGATTATTTCATCTAAAGTTCGTGTACCCTGAATAGGAGAAAAATAATAATGTTTAATTGTCAAATAAAATAATAGTACTAAATTTCCTAACTGTTGAATGAAGTGTATTAAGAATCATTGAATATTGACCCCTGACAGTGGGATCACAGCCTTCCATTGTGCGTTCAAAATCAGATTTCATGGCGGCCAAATGTTTTAAAATGGGAAACATAACAAACAAATTGGCAAATTCTTTTCTATGTATACACCTTTTAGCTCTAGTTGCAATATTCTGCAATCAAAAGATAGTTATTTAATATATATTTATTATTTTATCAATAAATAATTTTATATAAAAAACAAAATAAATCATAAAACTATGTGTTTCTGAAGTATATAAATACAAAAATTAAGAATACCTCTCCTTCATGAACAATATTAGAAAGACTTTCTTGAATAATTATTTGAAAAACTTGATGGTGATGTTTTATCGGTATTATACCAACCATCAAAGACAATTCTGCTTGCATGAGTTTCTGAAGAGCAATTACCGATATCAGATAGTTTTCCATTTCTTGTTCATCAACAATATCTTCACGGTTTTCTGTGAATTTTATGTATGTGTGTTAATAGATTATTTATGTTTAGTACCAAATTTGACAAACAAACAAAATTGTGAGATAATCATTACCTACCTATAAGTGTAGGTCTTCTATTCCCCAAATTCAAACCGGTTGACTGGCCTATAGTTTGAGATGCTTTCATTAACATTCGGTTGGCTTTTTTTTCGAATCTGAAATAGTAAATATTTAATGTTATTTATTAGAACATTAATAAGTCTATAATGACATTTATACACGAAGAAACTTACACGTGCTGTATACGTTTGGAAGCTTTTCTAGTAACAGTTACATCAGATCTATGAGGAAATTTGGACTTCTAGAGCAAAGAAAAAAAATACGTTTTTAAATGCATCATTACCCTAACCAACATAATTGATTTTTAAACATACCACTGAAGGTGAATTTAAAGTCTGTCCCATAACCATATTAGTACTTCCTGCACTTCCAGTTTTCTGGTATTCTTTAAGAGAAGTCATTGACTTAGTAAGAGTGTTTGCTCGTACTCTAGCGTACATATTCATGTATTCATCACGAGATTGACTGATTAACCAATCAGCTAAGCGAATGAGATCCGTAGAAACAGTGTCCGAAAAATGACTAATAGAACTCACAGATGAGGAATCATCGGTAATCAACTCTACACAATCATGATAAAAATTGAATTAACATGAACAAAACATGTTAAAAATTATTGTAACTAACCATCATCATTTGTAGCTAAGTCGAGCAAAATGGCAGGTTGAACGTGTCTACTATGTTTTAAAAGAATTTCTTTAAATTCCCTTTGAATACTGTCTCCTCCAGTTTTAAACAGTGATGACTGTAATTAATAAAATAAAACAGTTTTTTTTTAAAATATCATTTGTATATTATTATTTATTATACAAACATACGAGGGCTAATCAAAAAGTATCAAGATTGGTAGTATCATTCAGAAAAGGAGCATCGAAGAGCAGTAGGATTGGTATCACTTGCTTCTATAACTTTTTCTGAGTATCTTTGTTTTTATTGCTTCTCTATAAAATTCTTTGGTTTGATTTCACTGATATTTTTGTAAAATATATTTTTCGAGTTTGGCGATTTTGTAATAAACCCAAAAGAGGAGTAACTTGACAGATTTGGAGATTTTAGAAAAGTTGTCTGGTATTTTTTTCCAGTTTCAGAGGGATGCAAAATTTCATGGTTTTTGCCATTAAATGTCAATTGAAAAACTGAAAATGACAAATTTTAGAAAAATATTGTCAAATCAAAACGAAGAAGTTTATAGAGATTTTATATGAATAGATGTGCTCAGTATGAGTCATAGAACCTAGGTTTACAAATCATTTTGCTCTTCAACGCTCGGTTTCCGAGCAATATTATCAGTCTCAATACTTTTTGATTAGCCCTCGTATATATCTTACTGTAAAAAAGCCCCTGAATATTTAAAGATACTCAAATTAATTTTTTAATAAACATAGATTATCTTTTATACTTAATGCAAAGACCATTTTACATACCACATTTTCAAGTTCAACACTCTGAGGATTGTTTTTTTCAAAATATTTCTGAGCTTCCTGTAGTCTTTCCATAGCATCCAAAAACTCATTCAAACTGTCTGACCCATTTGGCCTACCTAATATAATGGATTCAACTCTTGGACAAACATCATGGAACATAATTACTTTATCCAATTCCACCATTGTCTTTTCTATATCTAAAATTTATAAAAAAAAAAAAAAACGTTTATTATCTATCAAGCACAATCAAATAAAACCAGGTAGAATACTTGTTTTTTTCAGTTGTAAATTTTCCATTTCATTATAAATTGGAAGAATAGTTTGTTGGAGTCTACCAAGTCTACTTTCGAATGATGTTAAAATATCAACCATTTTCTCAGACAGTTGGCTATTCCGCTGCACTTGTTCTTTAAGTGCATCTAAATTCTGACGTTCCTAATAAATTGTATAAAATATTTAACTATTTGTGGTATATGCACACAATTTGTGTTGACTTTAAAAATAATAATAAATAATTGGACAATATTATACATTTTTAATTAGGTAGATAATATTATTTTTATGAAATTCAATATCAGATACATGACAAAAGTAGTAAAATCAGTAACTAGGTATTAACAAGTATTGTTTATTAGTTTTGTAAGACAATTTTAACAAGTAATATGGCTCTAAGAATAACAAAAGCCATGCTACAGAATTATATTTTGGATAATTTCTCAATTGAAAAATATAACATGAATACCTTTTCTAACTTTCCAGTAGTGTCCATATTTTTTATTTAATATTTATAAAACTCACATAATTTTAAGAAAAGTAAAAAATAAACAAATACACAAATTCTCACAATATTTTAACTTACGGTTTATGATAACAGTTATCTCAATATTATCTATTATCAAATCAAAGTAAACAGCTGACTAACTTTGAACTAGTGACCAACACTGAGAATTGTTACTATTAAATGTCTGTACTCGGTAGTGGTGGGCATGACTTATTGAATAATTTTATTTGACTATTGACATCGACTACATTCGATAGTTTTACTTAAACTTACGAATAATTTCATGGCTAAATACTTATAGTATTAACCATTGAAAACGTATACCATGGTCTTTTACCGAACTATCGAAGAAAGTAAAAATTATTTCGGCTTTTTTTCTCCTAACATGCCTATTACATACCTGGTTTATTATCATGACTAAACCGTTCAAATGAACCATAGAAATATTAATCAGTTAGTTAATATGTCTATGGAGTGAACCGATTTATAATTTAAGTTATCGAATAACGTGATGATAGAGTTCGACACTTTATTTGTGCCCATCACTAAAAACGTTGGATAGGTAATACGTTTTCTTGTTATTATTTTTCTTTTAAATAGTTGTGATCAGAATATCAGATTGGATATTCAGATATTTTTTAATACTTGAGTTTTAATCTCATTTACAGGCTTACAGCCCATATACATTCTTGGACTGTTAGGGTAGTGGTAATCAAAAAAAAAAAATCGGGCGAATTTAATTATATAATAATATATATATTAAATGGGCGAACCCAGTACCAGTTATAATTATAGACATACGTCTAGAATGTACAATAATATTTTATTGTTACAATTTTGTTTATCTTAAACATAATGCAGAAAGTACAAATATTAAAACAACTGGTAAATAGATAGGTTTAAGTATAATATGTGATGTGAACATTTATAATCGGAATAATTCATTAAAAGAAAATTATTAAATATACATAAATATAACAATGAAAACGTAGACTAATAAGACATTGGCATAGAATGTAACATTTATTCGGCCAAAATAATATTTAGGTAATAATTAAAATCAGTTATTGAGACATAAGAAAACGGATCAAAATTTAAATGGTTGGCGAGTCGCGTTAATCGATTTGTAGGGGAATTTTGACCATAGTTAGAACGCTGGAGTGACACATAAAAAGTATTTAACTGTTAAATTCTACGATTTAGAATATTAAAGTTCAGTAATGAAAGCAATTCCCGGCAATTAATATCCCCAATCGTTAATTTGAAAATAAAACATAAATAATCTAATCGTTTTCTCTTATTATCAAGCGTTTTTAACATTAATATCGGTTGATATGATAAGTGAGGCGTACGTTCGATTCTACATCCGAATTGTATAATTCGTATAAAACAGTTTTCAATTGAATCAATAGCTTTTGAAAAACCAATTGTGGCGACCACACGGCACACAGCAGATCCATGGTCGAGTAATAATCTATCAAAGGAACAGTAGATAGGTATAGATAGTGATTTTAACAATAAAGGATTGTTAAAGTCTTTACAGCTACGATTTATGAATCCTAACATTGAATAGGCTTTATTCTGGATATAAATATAATGATCATTATAAATGAAATTGATGAATCAAAATAAGTTTCCAAATTCTTGTAAAGAAAAACTCGATCTAATATGGTATTATTAAGATAATAATTAATTGTGTCAGATTGGATTATGAATCTCAAAAAAGGTCATATATTTCTTAATATTTACGTATAAATTATTTAGATTACACCAAGTACTGAGACGATGTAGATCTTCCTGAAGCAACAAATTATCTCTTGGAGATGTAATAGTATGATCAATTTTCATATCATCTGTATAAAATTACTTATTAAAGTTAATAAATTCAATATCATTAATTAATTAATTAAATAGTAAAAAAGCTAAATATGATCCTTGAGGAACACCAGAGTTCGTTTTAAATAATGAATTAAAATTTTTACGCTTTTCATATTGCTGCCTGCCAGATATAAAAAAATCTAACCAGAGTGAAAAGGGTCACATATACCAAGATTAAATAGCTTTGAACTAAGTACAATATGATCAACTTTAGCAAACGCTTTGGAGAAATTTGTAAATATGATATCAACCTGAAAGCTTGTAGGACGCTATTTTGGAATAGGTACCTACTATAGTAGGTTCGTGGTGGTTGATTTACTCGGCATAAAGCCATGTTGAGCATCAATGTATTTAAATAAAGGAAACATTTTTTCGTGTACAATACTTTCAAATATTTTAGGAATAATGGAAGTTATAGAAAGTTATAGACTAGTATTACCTCTTTTAGGAATTGAGGTTAGGTTAAGGCAACTTTCTTTTTATCTAGGAAAACTCCAGACATGAGTGACATGTTGAATAAATAAAATAAAGGGATAGGCAAGACAAATTTACAGTTAGTAAAGAAAACATTTGGAATAATATCAGGACAAGTAGTAGACTTTAATCAGTTTAACTCATTGTAAATATTATTTACTTAGCGTAATTACACAGATATTCAGATAGGTTTTTATTGACTTACTATCAACGGATATTTTGGGCATACAATTTAGGTTTTGATAAATAGTAGTGTAATAATTGGCAAAACAATCCAAGACTTTATCAACCCCAGGCCCCAGTGATAGTTTGGTTATGAGATAACAGACGGAATAATAGAATTTGAACGTTTGCTATTAATGCATTTCCAAAATCTTTTAGGATTAGAAACAATCGAACTTTGCGTACTCTGTATAAAATTTCTATAATCGGTTTCATTCACAACTTTACATTGAACACGAAGATTAGAGAATCGATTATAGTTTATGTTTGTAGTAGATTGTTTATAAGTATGTTTTATGAGAAATTTTTTTTGAAAAAAACTGTTTTAGAATACGGGAAAACTACAAGGGATATTTTGATGAGAATATGTTTTTGTAACATTATATATTAATAATATCAAATCATTTGGTATAGAAAATATCAACTTCTTCATTAATATATAAATCTTTAAATGTGTAATTCCAATCAGTCGAGGCAATACAAGTCACTATCATCAGATCACTATAATCACAATAGTTACTAAAGACACGGACAATCTCATTATAAAGCAAATTATTTACAGATGATAAAGGATTATTTACAGATGATAAAGATGACAATTTATAATGCAGGATGATATTTATAGTCCAATGGAACAAGTGGAGATGTTCAAGTATTGAACAGAGAATTATGTATTAGGTTATATTACATTAAATTAACATCTTATTAAATTAATATTTCATTTAATGAATCACACTTTAGTGGAAATAGGTTGTGCATAAATAAAATATATCAAAAAATAAGTGCTTTTTATTTAATAACTAAAAATATGAAATTATCATGGTTTTACAAAATATCAGACTTAAAAATTAATGTTTGATTCAAAAAAAAAGTTTACTTAATTAAACACATAAAACATCATAGAAAAAAAATTGAACATGTTTATAAATATGATTAATTTTGACCTTCCAAATATGAATTAATACATTTGTGATGGTAATAGTCTTCTATACAATTAATTACAATACCTCAACAATAAATACACAATATTAATTGTATACAAGAATATTACAATGTCACAATAAAAGTTCACTTAAGTTTTACATTTTCCTTGCCTTTGAATGAAATAATTGACCGTTTTGGTATTGGCAGGCTCTATAGACAGTATTTTTAGTTATAATCAATAATTAGCAAATAATAATTGTATATTAAAAATATTAAATAAAATAACATATTACATGTATGTACAAATATGTGATAAACTTACACTCATTCTATTTGTTTTCAGTGCCAATGGTTTTGGTATCTTCCCAATTATACTTTCAGACTAAAATTAGTATAATATATTATTTACGATCAATATAAAAACTATAAATAATCTTACTTTAGATTTATTTGACTGAAAAGATTTTATAATTTCATTCTTCTTTTTAACAGATTCATTGAACATATCAATTGTAGTCTAAAATACAAAGTACGTGTATTAATATGAGTAATTGATTTCTCCTTTAGTATACTTACATTAGAACGTTTATTTGCTGTATTGAACAAACGTGTACCATTTGATAGTGTAATTATATTATCTTTGTTACACAACTAAATAACAAACAAGAAAAGTTATAAGAAACATTTTTTTTTTTTTTTTTATTAGAAATTAAATTTAACAGGCTTACATTAGTTAAGTTCTGTTTAATACATTTTGTGACATTCAATGGTGTTTTTGGACTTCCAACAGCATTGGCCACTGATTGTTGAGAACTATTTAAAAAAAAAAAAAATTAAATTAAACTACATATTTTAACACAAAATAAGATGGGCGTTGATAGTTGTATTTTAGTTTTAATTCTTCCACGAGTAAATAAATGTATTAACCAAGTAATTCATTTTTTTTTCAAAAACATATTCGGAAATAGTTAGCAAGCTAAGAATAAATTATTATCAAATACTTTGTCAATAATTGTGTAATATTAAAGAATGTTATGTTGCATATTTCGTGTTCATCAATTCAACATCAAATTAAAATAATAAGTAATACAATATTTGTTTGGATTTAATTGAACTTTAGAATTTTATTTGTGAATTGTTTAAATATTTAAGGTTTTTTTGTGCATCGAAGAACTTACCAAGCTGTTATAGAACACTCCTCTGATGAAGGAGTTTGAAGTGTACTAGTAACATTTAATGTTGGCGTAGAAGAGGCAACAGGTTTTATCTAAAGACAAAACAGATAGCATTAGATAATTTTAAATACAAAACTTATGAAGTATAAAGTTTGAAGAGTTATTTTAATTAAAACATATTTGAAATATAAATTTACTTGATCATGAGAATTGATTGATGTACTACTACACATATTTTTTATTTTCACATCATCATAATTTTGCACCATATGATGGACAGGAACAGTTGCTAAAATAGGACCTACATTTTTTTTATCCTGGATTGATTTTAAAGCCTGACATCCAATTAGTTTTGATTCAATAGTTCCTAAAATAATAAAGAAAATAATATCTAAATTATAGATTTAATAAATATGTTAATTTTTGTTTTTAATAACATTGTCATTAATGATATAATTTTATTTTTAGGTAATAGTAAAAATAATATATTCAAATTTTTATTACCAATATGATTAAGAGTTTTCAACTTCTCATCAATTTGATTGTTGCTGTTAATAATTTCAACCACCGATTCAGATTTTTCCTTAAAATATGCATTTATAAAATTAATTAAAATAAATAAATAGTTATTTATGTGGTCTTACAGTTTGAACTTCTACAGATCCATCAGTATCACTGAAATTATCCATCACCCATTCTGGTTTTAAAGCATTTAAATCAAAAGAATTTTGTTCTTGATTTAAATACAATAAACTATCATTATTCAATGTGTTATTATCATTGATATCAGTAGTATTATTCTAAATAATGACACAAAATAAAATTCTTGTAGTACACAGCAAAAATTGAATATTTTAATACAATGTTTAATTTCCACGAAGAAAATAAAATTATAAATTTAGTTATAATTACTTACGGTTATTTTACTAAAGGTATCCGAAATACTATTAGAACGATTCTGTATAAATCCATTATTAATTAAATTTTCAGTAATGTTCAAATTTGACTCAGTGCGGTTCTGTAACATATAAAATAATGACTTTTGTGTACAATTTTCTTCATAATGTTTTTTTCCTCTTTCAATAAGCATCTTAATTCGTTGTTGTGTTTTTTCTCTAATCTTCTGTTTTTCTTCTTCATTACATAATGCCATTTTTTCTATATAAACATTATAATATTCTGACGTTGATGTTGATATAGAATCATTCTTTAATTCTTCACTATCATCCATATTTATTGAAACATAACTTTGATTTTCTATGAGATATTCATCCTTGTTTACTGTACTACAATTTGTGTTTATTTTGTTACCATTAACATTTAAAGATTCTATGTTTCCTGTATGATTTTGACCATTCAGTTGTAAATTTGCCGCAACACTGTCAATATCTGTTAATGACATACTCTTCCTTATCTGCCCAATTTCCAACTTCCACGAAGTTGTCAATAAGTTACTACATGACATATTATTATCTTCTCTTAATGTCGTTTGATTAGAAACTAAATCAAAAGGATCCATATTAGCTGCTTTTAGCTCCATTGCATCAAACGGGTTATTATAATAATCTCCTCCATGAGTTGTATTTATTACTATTTCAGGAGTACCCCAATCAATTAGTTCTTCAGACGAACATTCAACTGTTTCATTAACATCAAATGAATTCATAATTCTAAAAAGGGGAAAAAAGAAAATTATAATTATTTATTTATTTATTTTATTTAACACCAATCGGTAATAGAAAAATAACATACAATTAAAAAACAAATTAATGAACGGCATTAAATATGAAGCCGATAGATTACAAAGTTATCCGATGGACAGGATTAAACCTATATAAATTCCATTTTATTCAAATTGAAAAATACTTAGCTATTGTACTAGGTAAATTATATTTTATGAAATAAAGTTAATGTTATTTAACAGGGTGTCACATTTTTAAATTCAAAATACTTTAAAACAAAATGTATAATTAATAAGAATATTTTTCATTCAAATTTTGTTTTCTTTTTAAAAAAAATCTAAAAAATCTCTTGACTTTTGGGATTAAACAGAAGAGTCTAAAAATCAAAAAAACTTTACATTTACTTTAAATAAGGAATGTGTAGTCAGATAATTAATTTTGTTTTTTTCCGAATATCTCTTGTCTTAGAACTGAGAAAAAACTTAAAAACCAAAAAAATGGTAGAGGATTTTAGTTAAAAAAGACACTCTTAAAAACTTCTATTAGATAAAATGTTGATTTTCTCGTTTATTGCCCAAAAAATTATAATATTTTATCATTGCCAAGACTCAAAAATTACTCTTACTTTCCCACATAAAATATTAGCCTGCGCCTGTATTTTCCGAAATAACAAATACTGAACAACATAGTAGCTGTGTTTCTATGCACATTATTTTATGGTTACATGGAAATGAAATTTAACAGTCAACATTTACCAAATATTAACTTGGAAATTATGATATTCTGCCGTCAGTGTACAATTTTTTTATGGCAATTTCTTTTTTAAATTCGGTTCATTATGACTGTAACCATATTTACAGAATGTGTTTATACATCACAATATATTATACATAAACATATAATCACACAATAGCATAATTTTGTGATTTCTAAAAAATTGAAACTTTTTCAAAATAAATTAAAATTAGAACCCGTGTCTAACTACTAACACAATACACATATTAAAGAATATTAAAATCAACAAAATAAATACACATACCGAGAAAATGCAACATAAATATCTAAATATACTCAATATTAATAAAATAATAAAAAAAAAAAAATTAAATATTATACAAACCTTAAATATCAAACAATAAACTTAAAAATTAAAAAATTCTTCAATTAAATATGAAGAAGTAACTTCTACACACTCATAATATAGTTTTATATTAATGAGCTAACGTAAAACTGTTGATGTTTTTATTTAATAAAATAAAAATAAGTGGGTAAAAATTTAAATTTCAAATCAAAATAACGTTTCCACAGTACTTTGACACAAATGATAGAGATAATCATAATTGGCAATTGGCATAGATGATAGATAACAATAATTATAGCACAGCCCTCTAGTAGACAAAAAGTAAACGTCATTGGTTGAAAAATAATTTTATCAGGTCTGCGCAACAGCTGATTAAAAAAAACCAAATAATTTTTGATAAGAAAATTTTGTTAAACTAGTGATCATAGGTGAGATACTGTTCTGCATTTTAAATTTTAATTTTCACCTCTATTATTCAAACACTTGCTCGGAATTTAAACTCTCAGAGTCCATCAATTATACGATTCAAAATGTTATCATTAAACAAAATTGCTAAATGTCTCGTAAGTATTGATTTATGATAGTCTAGAACAAAAAAATTGTAATTCTCTAATTTTTATTTCATTATTGTTATAGTTGTCAAATTCAAGAACTTTTCAGACCTCAGCTGCAGTAAAACACGATGCATTGTACAATGTAAGTAATACCTACCTTCAAACGTTTTTTGTGAAGCCTTGTCTGTACATTACTTTTCAGTCTTTTTGACTAATCCAGATAAAAACAAAACTTAATGACAAGAGCATCAGATTACACTACCTAATGAGTTATAATAACTATAAATATTACATACCTATTTGTTTTTCAGGTTAATAAAATGTTGATTTTAGTTATAAAAATGTTTTAGTCTGATAATAGACAATTTTATTGTACTGAACACATAATGTAAAAAGTACTCTTTGGTTTAATAAGGTACCTAATACCACATATTTTTATGAGTAAAAAAAAAAATGGAAAAGTGTATATTTCATAAATAATGCCTACTTTTTACCTAGTTACATTATTTTTCTGTAGTAAAAACCTATTTTAGATTTGGATAAAATTTAAATAAATTAATATGTACGCCTCTTTTATTTATTGCATTTTTCATAATATTGATGTAAATCTTCGATGGTTTCTTTATAAATTATATTTATTTATAAGAGGAGCATAGTATATTTTTTATATTTATTTCAATTTTCAGCACAGAGATACTAAAGAAGATAACCTTGATATCAAGTTTAAATTCACCGATGACAACAAAAAAGTAATATTACTTTTATTTTCATTCAATGTAGTAATAAATTTATTCATATTTATGTAATATTCTGGATTTTTGCTATAGAGAATTGATGCGATATTGGCTATATATCCAGAAGGTCACAAACGAGCGGCTATGATCCCACTTTTGGATTTGGCCCAGAGGCAGCACGGCTGGTTACCTATTTCCGCTATGCACGCAGTAGCTGACATATTAAATTTACCAAAAATGAGAGTTTACGAAGTCGCCACTTTCTACACAATGTTTATGCGAAAGCCGACTGGCAAGTATCATGTTCAGGTGTGTACTACGACTCCTTGCTGGTTGCGAGGTTCCGATGATGTATTGTCATGTCTGAAGAAAAAACTTAACATTGGCGTGGGTGAAACCAGTAAAGATGGCCAGTGGACATTATCTGAAGTAGAATGTCTTGGTGCGTGTGTCAATGCTCCAATGGTACAGATCAATGACGATTACTATGTAAGTGAATAAGTGATTATACTATGTGAGTTTTTTTTTCCTTAAATGCTAGTTACTTATTTTGAACAACCCAAACCAATTCTTCCAATTCTCAAATTGTTAATCTTAAATATTAGTGTAGAAATATATTTTATTAATAACTATTTAGTATTCAAGATACTTCAAAACCGTTTAAAAGTCTAATAATATATTATAAAATACTTATAGGAAGATTTGTCTACCAAAGATATGGAATCCATTGTTGATGACCTAAAGAATGGAAAAACTCCTACTCCAGGACCCAGGTGAAACACTCTCAATAAGCAATGTTTATAAAAATCATTAACATGCAATTTTTTAATTAATATATAGATCCACTCGATATGCTTCAGAGCCGATCAACGGATTAACATCGTTGAAAGAAGAACCCTATGGCCCTGGATTCCAAGTGAGACCTGATTTATAAACACTATAGGATACCTTCGTCGTTTAAACTTGTCGTGTTGAATAAGTAATCATTAGTGTTTTTTCCTTTATATGTTATATAATTTAAACAAAATAAAACAATATACCCATCATTGTATAATTATTAAATGAAATTACTTAAGATACAGCACTAAAATTAAAGATCATTTGTTTTGTATATTTTTCTGGTTTATTAATTTAAAAAAAATAATAATAATCAACAAATTAATATTCAAAAATAAAATAAATATAAAAGAAGAAACTTTACCTGGAATATTATTGATAGTTATATTACCCAATGGTGATACAATAGGTCTATTTTCTTCTGATATATTTATTTTTTATATGTTTATATTTAATTATTTAATTTAATTTTTAAACACATGACATCATGAGCCTTTAAATTGTGATTATATTTGAACCGCCGGTGACATTTGTGACACTCGTACAACAAGTCTAGACCGCACACTTTGCTTCTGTGGTGGACAAGGGATGAGCAATCGTCGAATGTGTCCAAACAGTCTGGACATGTGTGCCTTTCGTCCAACCTGAGCTTCATGAACAATTTTTCATCCAGATCGTCTGATATGCCTAAACGATTGTAACAACAGTTTATATCATAAATTTCAGTGAATATATTAAAATAGTCCTAGCAAATAGTAGTGTTATAACTTTAAAAGCAATACAGATTTTTTTAAACAGTAATATGATAGGTACCTTAAGAAATAAATGATATAAGGTATAATAGTGTGTTCTTTTATTTTTTTATTGTTTTTACCAAACATATTGGTGTAATTGATTATTACATCAGGAAGAACTTAACAATATCAAAAAGAACATTTTGTTTTCAGTAAAACACAATTTAATTAATAATCATAAAATTAATCTAAATATGTATCACAAAATATCAAAACAATAATCATCAAAGCTGGGCAGTAACTTTTTTGATAACTTTAATTTAACTGGTTGAAAAAAATTAGAATGTAAGAAACTAAGTTAGTTGTTATTTAGTAATTATTTACTAATTTGTTTGGAATAAGAAAACGCTACATATATTTTGAATTTATTTTTTGATGAACAATTTTTTATATGAATATTATTATTAAATAATAAGACAAGCATAGTACCTATGCAGGTATATGACTTACTCATACTAGTCTTGTATAGTAAGTTTATAAAAGTTTAAGTATTAAATTAAAAACAAATTTTTATGAGTGTAATAAAGTGTAATTTTTAAAAAATAATTATTTTTTTCAAAATGTAAAACTTAACTTAGTTACTCAAATTCATTTAAACTTTAAAATCAATTTTTTTTAAGATAATTAAATGTTAACAAGTAAAAAAATTAGTTAACTTGCCCAGCTAACTAAAGATGTACACTACAAAAATCACAAATAATAATATAATATTTTTATGAGAGCGAATGGCACACAAGACAATAATAATATATTATGCTATTGTTGTTGACTAGAGCACATATTATTATAGGTAATACTATATTTATATACAGGGTGTATTTGAATTTGAGAAACACTATCATAAGGTCACATCAGTTGCATCATCTGGGGAAATGGACGTAATCTAGTATTTGCACCAGTATAAATTAGTCTCAAGTCGATATATTGGTTGATCCCAGACTTTGGATAGTCTGAAAATATTACGTCAAAATAACGTACACAATCACATATATCTTACTTTCATACGCCCTCTAAGTTATCTACAGTCAAATTTTAGATTTTCTTAACTTCACAATGGTGTTTTTAAAATCAAATTTACAATTTGAATGCCATAAAAATATATAGGTATGTGATCATTTCTTTGTAAGTTTGAAATTTTTAATACCTATTAAATGAAGGGCATTTCCAGAATTAATATATCCTTTTTTCATCAGTCGGCAAATTTAGTAGACCCCAGTCTACCAGATATTGTATGCCATCCCAGTAAAATTCCCATCCAATGTGTCACAACGCCATAAAAAATTTACTGTTCGGGAACACAGTTATTATATTGATTTCAAATACACCCTGTATAATATTCGCACCACGGTGGTCTCCCGTCACCACCGAGGCGCGGCTGCGGCGGACGATGATCACTTGTGGTGTGTCTTCATGTGCAGCAGCAGGTTGTGCTTGTGTTTAGACTTTTTGTGGCACACGGGACACTCGAATTTGGGGTCGACGCCGCACTCGAACCGGACGTGCCTGGACAGGCTGTGTAGCCGGGCGTACGTTTTGATGCACCGGGTGCATTTGTACAAAGTCGGTTGTCGTTGCGGACGATAAAACCCGTCGACCGTCGTCGACTGCAGTTGTTGTGCCGTGAGCCCGCCACCGCGGAGGATTCGGTCACCTGTATAGAGACGGCGGGAAAAACAATACAGAAAAAGCAAAAAAAAAAAAAAAAACAACAACCAATTAGTACGGCCGGACGCCGTATTATTTGTGTTTCAGGGCCAGCGTATTAGGTACTCATACAGTTCAACGCACATGCACGCTAACTATTTTTTTTATGTTTTTTTTTTTTTTTTTAAAAACGCAATAACGACACACAACAAATCGCGGGGGTAAAATAAGCAACAATCGGTCTCGGGTGTGCGCGGACAGCGCCCTCCTCTCCGTTCCAATGCCGAAATTAACGGTTGGGGCCGCCAAGGGCCACGAATCCCATTTTTTTACTCTCGAAAATATCCCTGTCACCTCGGGGTCGCTGTAAAAATAAACGCGCAAGCAGGCAGAGGGCGTTTTGGGTTTCGCGTGTTATTCCTCTCATTGTTTTTTTCTCGACAATAGGCAAGGTTGAGAAAGTTTTGGATTCCCGGATACCCCTGGATTCTCACCCCCCCCCCTCTACCCCGTCATTGGTAAAACCACCCGGTCACGTCACTGGGTAAAGGTGTAGCCGCGCTGTTATTCGTCCGCCGGCCGGTCGTCGCCGTGCGGACTGCGAGCGTCGAAAACCCTCTTACGTAAAACTACGCTAATAATAATCAATAACATTGCGGATTTTCGTTCACCGACATAGCATTGTGATGTATATTTTTTCAAAATTACATTTATACACGATGCATAAACACATCGACCGCGTATTTCAGCGACACATGATGGTACACAGGAAAAAAAAAAAAAAAAAAAAAAAA